>SNQJ01S0064563.1:0-25242 GCA_010110895.2 Picea sitchensis
AAAAACCTTTGTAAGCAACCCATTGATACTCTTTCAAAGGTAAGGGCCATGTTGACTATGACCCCTACCACTATCTTTGACTGGGACCAGAGCACAAGAGGCTACTAAGAGCAACCCTCAGGAAATTTTTTGAAGGACTAAGAGTGATAAACATCATGTTGAGCCCAAAGTAGATTTTTGGGTCAACACTATGTAGTGGCTACATTTATAAAATCTTTCCCACCCACCTCCTATATTCCTCAACCATTACATTATACTTTGTTTCCCAAGGATAGACATAGCTTTAGTTGGTTGGGGGTAGGGGGAGGGATTTCTCAGCCTTCGTTTTGACTAAGTTGAAAAATCATTGCACTTCCAATTATCCCACCTCAATCATCAATATATGTGGTCATATCCATAGGTCATCGAATCTATAAATAGATGGCATTGAAAAGTTGATGTGATGGATATAGATTGACTAATTTATGACAAGTGCTGAGGTAATGACATTTTCATGCTATGAATATAGTAATTTGACATGGAAATTATATACTACAACACCAATGAACAATTATGGGAACTAAAGGTTCACCAACTTCCCAATCTCTACAACTGATCTTAAGTAAAATTTTGCAAATTGAGATGGTAATGGCCAATTTCAAATCCTATATGCAACATTGTAGAATTAATTGTATCATTTTAATGTGGCAATGAAAAGTCATAGTATAGTTTGAACAAAGAGATGAAGAAGGGTTGAGTGGCATTATTGAGTAGTAGATAGATAATAGAATTCAACAACAATGATGGGTGAAGGAAAAAACAAACCTAAACCTATAAACACATACCTTGTCTACAACAATACTATAGTGTTGTGGATCTTTGAGCAAGAATAATGGATGACATTTTCAGCCAATTTCAAAGGTACATGATGCAATTTCTCTATAATTTTCCCAACATTTCCACATAAATGCTTCCATAATTTAGGAGTTGGTTATGGAAGTCATCGAGAAGTCCATTTCTTAGGTGACTAGTCTTTCAACAATAGGACAATGTTGGTTCAATAATAAGTTAGAGGCTCGTGATGCTAAAAAAACCTTCTTGCATATTGGTGAAATGAGCATGGACACTGGAAAAGGCATTAAAATAGAGACTAATGATACTATGGGATGAGATAGCCTTGCATGTTATCCATCATATCACTTATGAGATAGGCACAACATTCTACTTTCCTACCATTTCAAGTTCCTAAAGTGCTTGAAGCACCAAAGACTCATCAACATACCATTTTTTCTTTTTACAATCAATACAAAAAATGACTATAGAAGTGCAATATGGTAGACAATGTGCCTTGGCACACTGCAAGCTAATTAATTTGTTAATTGTGGATGCCTTACAAAGAAATAAACCATATTTAACCTAAGATCAATTCACCAATACCCAAGCTAGAGAAGGTGTAGAAGTTAGAGTACAGGAACCAGAAAGAATCATTTAAGAGGCTACACAACAAGTGTATATCTTGTAGAGCCTACATTTTCCACTACAAAGTCGATGCCTACTACTATAGAAGTAGCAAAACCTAGTAGTAGAGGATTCCCTAGCCTATTGGAGAAACAAAAATGAAGATTCATAAAGTTACTAAAGAGGGTTCTTCAGTGAAGGATGTGGAGCCAATATATGTTGAGGATTATCTTTGATGGGAGGACTCCATTACCCCACCAAGGTTCAAGATCCCCATCATTGAAGAGAAAGAATATGTAAATATTCATAGATCAAAGAACTAATGAAGGAATTGTAGATTGCTAAGGGTGAAACAACTATGTGGAAAACCGAATCTCAAGAACGAGGAGAGGGCATCATCTCTATTCAAAAGCACCAACAAGTAATTAAGTTATTGGATGAAACTGGATAAAAAAACAAACCTTAAGTAAGTTAAGAAAGGATAATATCATTAGTTATGCATTTGTCATAGGCAACCGAGGTTTGACACTATAAGTTTGGGCATTTCTCAATTCTTATGTGATCGTGTAATATACCACCATAGGACATGTAATAGTGGTTCCATTTCAAAAAGCACATTATTTAGAACATGATATGTATTAGCATGCCATCTCACAGTTATAAAGCATTACACATTTGTCACTAGTTTCATTGCTAAATTCACACTATTCCTGGAAACATTTTAGTATACATGTTGTTCCCTCCATTGGAACACCTCACTTCTTTCTCCATCTACTCCTTAATTAGAGAAAAAATTCCACTAGCATTGTGAGAAAGAAAGGGACTTGTTAGATAGTTCCTTTTGCACTCCCAACCATCTCATCTAGAGCTTGACAATATTATGATTTGACCTAGACATGCAATTCAAAATATGTCTACTCTAATCCTATAGATGAGCCACCTATAAGATAATACTTAGGTGCAATTGCTGAGAAGTTGGCTTTGGTTAATAGGTTAGGTACATCATTAAGAAGATGTTACTTCCTCAGGTCTAGGGAATCCTCTCTCTCCTCCCCCCATATACACTACTATGACATCCTCATTTTCCATTATGGATTTGAAAGACATCAATTTGGTATTGTAGTGCCCCATCTCTTGTTATAGTTAGTTAAGATTGGTGAACCTAGAATGAACTAATCCATACTTTAGATTGATATTTTTGGAATGGTATTTTATTGTGGCATCATATGTGATATCTATGCTCTCATATGCTTGTGTATCTATGCATTATGCATTATTATGTTTCCACATATGTTTTGCTATGTGTTGATTATCATGATGGGAGTATTTCATGATATTTGGAAAATCCATAATATGATGTGTTGAAAAGAGGTTTTTATAGTATTACATAATGCAGATATCATGATGAATAAACATATGTAGGATCCGTTGTTTCACTTAGTTGGATTAAGATTACGTAGGTGCATAGTGCATTGTTTGAAGAAATTTCAACATTGGCACCATTCATTGCTCACCATGTGGCGTCGGTGGATGACATTGGTGATGGGCGTGTTGGAAGACATTCCATGACATTTCAAGAGAGTTTCAACAAAGATTCTATAAATGGGAATGATGAATTATGACAATGAGATTACATGATGAACATTGATGCAAACATGGACGATCTCAAATATTATGTGAGGACATCAAACATCCTTCAGTCTTCAAACCCTCGCATACCGTCAAGGCATGTGTCTACTCTAACCATGTCAAATTTTGATGCATACAGGCATAGTTTGAAGAAATTTCAACATTCACCCCATTCACTGGTCACTGTGTGGCGTCGATGGATAACACTGGTGATGGGTGTGTTGGTCAAATATATTCCATGACATTTTGAGAGAGTTTCGACAAAGATTCTATATATGGGAATTATGACGAATGATGACAATGCGACTACATGATAAATGTTGATGCAAACATGGACGATCTCAAAGATTATGCGAGGACATCAGGCAATATCCTTCCATATTGAGACCCTCACATACTGTCAAGGCATGTGTCTAGTCTAACCATGTCAAATTTCGACGCATGCAAGAATAGTTTGAAGAAATTTCAACATTGGCCCCATTCACTGCTTATCGTGTGGCATTGGTGGATGACCTTGGTGATGGGCATGTTGGAAGACGTTCCATGAAATTTCAAGAGAGTTTCGACAAATATTTTGTAGATGTGACTGACGAATGATGACAATGACACTACATGATGAACATTGATGCAAACGTGGACGATCTCAAAGATTATGTGGGGACATAAGGCATCCTTGAGCCTTGAAATCCTCACATACTGTCAATGCATGTGTCTAGTCTAACCATGTCAAATTTCAACGCATACAGGAACAATTTGAAGAAATTTCAATGCATACAGGAACAATTTGAAGAAATTTCAAAGTTGACCCCATTCACTGCTCACCATGCGACATCGGTGATGGATGTGTTGGAAGACGTTCCATGAAATTTCAAGAGAGTTTCAACAAAGCGCTAAATACCTTAACCCTTAAGCCATTGACCCTTAATGACCTAAGCCCTAATCCCTTAACCCTTAAGCCCTCAACCTTAGTTAATCACTAATCAATTAACACTAAATCCCTAAATCCCCTAACCCCTAAGCCATCGACCCCTAAACACTTAAACCCTCATCCCTAATCCCTTAATCCATAAAACCCTATGCCCTGAGCACTTAAACATTAATCCCCTAGCCCATAATCCCTAAGCCATTAACCATTAAACTACCTAACCCATAATCGCCAAATTCCTTAGCTCTTGACCCTTAATCCCTTAAACCCTAACCCCTAATCCCTTAACCCTTAATCCCTATACCCCAAATCCGTAAATCCCATAACACTCAAAGCCCCTATCCAGTTAACCCCAAACACCTCAACTAATTAACTATTTAGGCACATCCAATGTTGAATATGACGCTATTTACATCGCTATTAGCACCTACATGCTTAGGTCAGCGCAAAAAACGCCAAAAATAGCGCCATCCTGATAAATAATGTCGACTTTTTCAAAAAATTGGAGAAAAATACAGTAAAACAATATTTGGAAGCAAATCACAGGGATTTGTTATAGTGAAGAATCTTGTATATTTCGTAATGCGTAGGTTAGTGAGTTCCCAGTTGATAATTTCAACATCATATTTTTGTATGCATAGGATTTTTGTTATCTTGTGTATACTATGCAAACTAGTAGGTGCTCTTGTGTAAAGTGTTGTTGAGAATTGTGTGTTTATGTCTATCAGAGTGCCCATTATACTTATTAATTGTAGCTTGGGCTCAAGGGTGACAAACTTTTTAGGGTTGCTTATGGTTGGGTGGAAAAATGCTCCTCCTTAGCCATTCCACATGATTAAGATATCTTTAGTCATATATGAGTATTATTTGCAGGTTGTAATTTGGATGTGGTGTTAAACATTTTTTAAGAGTACATACATTTTGTTATTTGTAAGATCTTATACATCCAAGCTTAATGAATTTTGTGTTTACTTCTACTTAATTAGTAAAATCGTAAATTCTAAGTTAATGCACATTTATAAATACCTTCTTAGTTGTAACCATGGAGTATATGAGCATATGAGTGTATTGTATTCCCAATGAGGAGGTTGGATGCACCTGCTCTAGCTCAATTGAGTGTGAATTTTATGGTTTCAAGGTGAAAGCGGGAAGGTGGGAGAAGATATCGTTATGTTATTTTGGTTTAGTTTGTGTCCGGTTGTTTTGATGGAGGCAACAAGGTGGGCAAGCATGTGACATGAATAACCCTTATGTTGATAGAAAGTGTAGTGGTTTGAGGTATTGCATGTGGTGGTTGTTAAAGAAGGGATGAAGCATACAAATGTGACCCTAGGAAACACAATTGAGTGGTACACAAGGGTAAGTTTCATTGACCATGGGCCATGTGTGAAGGCTCATAGTTATACAAACAATACATTGGGGAGTACATGTAGCATTAAACTAATTTGTTAGTAAAGTGATCCTTATAGGTGGAATGGACACAAGAATGGCACAATGGTAAACATGCAATAAGTATTTGTAGAAATCTAAACCTTAAATCCAAATGTAGAGATGTAAAGGGTAGAAGGTGATGGTGGACATGACTAAACATAACATTGAAAACCCACTCAAGTTGGGGGAAGTACATGCATATTGTTGATATTATGGTAGCTGTGAGAGGTATTGACCTCTACATGTAACCCTAACAAGACTAGAATATTCTTGGAAGCAAGAGAAACCCTAAAACGTTGGATAATAACCCTAGGAGACAAGTCGGCTCAAGAGAATATTTATTATTGAGTTATTAGCCTCGAGAAGTATAAGTTGACCTAGTTAGGTCACTTGGAGGACTATAAATAAGAGGGTGCTAGAGCTCATTTGTCACTCTCACTCTCACAACTGCATAAAGACTAGTGGTGTGCAAGTTTGGAGAAGAGTTGTTGCAACTGGCATTTCGATTTTGGCTTGGAATTTCTCTTGGTTATGGTTTGGACTTTTTGCTTGGTACGCTGGCTCTGGAGAGAGGTACACTACCTTGGTTGGCTATTGGTTCTAGGGTTTGCTTTCAGAATTATTCTCTCTGTCAAGGCTAATGATCCGGATTTAGGAGTGGAATGAATTGATTAATAGATTGAATACAATGAACACATAGATATGAAGAACAACACAAATATCCAGTGAACAATATCTTCTATTGAATAAATGAAATAGGTTGAAACTGTAAAATTGCAGAACTGGAACACTTGCTCGAATGGTGGTAGCTATCTCTGAGAAGAGATATGGCTGCTATGCGCATTCGTCTGAGCAACATCATTACAATGAGGCTCCATGGGCCTTTTTAATATTACTCATAAATGCCAAAACCCTAGACATCCAAAAACCTAACCCTAGGAGGTGAAACGCCAAAATTCATGTGGGCCCCTATGGGTAAGCTAGTACCTCAACTTCCCGGGGTCGTAACTTTTGCATACGAACTCCGTTTTAGGCGCGTGATAGCCCGTTGGAAAGGTCTTTTAGAGAACTACACATTATTCCATCGAACTCTAACTCTGTGTACATTTTGACTGTGGCGAGCAAAAAAAAAACTGCTTAGGGCTCAAAAATGCCCCCAGAAGTACAACAAGATGCGTTGACATGAAAACATTCAAAATAAGCCAATTGGATTAGGTGAGAGGCCACCGGTATCCACCTAGAAGATGTCCAAGGCTTCAGACATCCCTAGAAGTGTAGAACCCATAATTACAAAGAAGTACATAAGAACATGTTTAACTAAAAACTGACAAGAGGAGCCAGTTGGAATAGGTGGGTGGTCACCAATATCCACTTAGATTAATCCTCCCCCCTTAGGAAGCAATGGTCTCCATTTCGTTGAGTTCCCCCATCAAGTGAGGAAACTTCTGTTGGATTTAGCCCCAGGTAAGCCACTTGCCTTGGTGTAGGATTTGCCCTGCCTTGAAAACCTGATAAATTTGGATCCTTTGTTGGCGAGTGCCCTTGACCTATGTGTCCACTATCTGATCAGTGGATGCCTATTCCATGCAGTCAGGGTTGAGCTATGTTGGTGTCAGTTGTTCTGCGATCCCTGAGGTGTCCAATAATGGTGGAAAATATGTTTGAAGGAGGTCCACATTGAACACTGGGTTCAAGCCAAGGAATGGTTAAGTGCTGAGCTCAAAATCATTGTTACCCACATCCTTGGTGATGGTGTAAGGCCCATAGCGAAGTGGGCAAAGCTTCTGATGGGGCCCTGTAAAATGCTCCTTTTGCAAGTGTGACCGGACCTTATATCCAACCTGAAACTGGTGCGGTACCCTGTGTTGATCATGGCGTTGCTCGTATTTAGCATTGGCTTTCTGCAAAATCTCTTGGACCTGTTGGCGGATGTGTTGAATCCACTCAATGTATCTGGTGGATTTGCCAATCTCAGACTAAACATGGGAAGATTTTCTCTGTGTGGTTTCCAGAGGTAGTGCAACATCAATGGGACCCAAGGGTTGGAATCCCAGTCCCACCTGAAATGGGCTATGGTCGATGGAGCTATGGAGAGACATGTTGTAACTGTGTTGAACATAGGGGAGACTCTCATCCCATGCACGCAAATTCTTAGAGTTGTACATGCACAGGATGTGCACGATCATATAATTGGCAACCTTTGTTTGGTCGTCTGTTTGGGGGTGGAAAGCGATGGATTTAGTGAGCTTGGTGTCCAACAGTGACCAGAGACTCAACCAAAATGTGTTGAGGAACCTGTTGTCCCGATCGGAGATGATGGTATGTGGTATCTCAAAATGGACCCACACTCATTCGAAGAAGATCTTGGCAGTATCTGCCACTGTGATGTTCTTCTTGTAGGCTATGAGGATGGCCATCTTCGAAAACCGGTCAACGACCACAAATACACAATCATTACTTTGCTTGGTGGACGGAAGGCCAGACATGTAATCCACCGAGATGGATTCCCACATCTTCTCGGTTGTGGGAAGAGGGGTGTATAAGCCTTGCTTCTTGATGGTTGGCTTGGAAATGGCATAGGCAGTGCAAGATCCAATATACTTGTTGATGTCCTATCAAAGTTTCGGCCAATAAAAATGTTTCTAGAGAACGACCACAATTTTCTCCATGCCAAAATGTCTTGCCACTCGACTATAGTGGGATTCCCAAATTAATTTTTCACACTCGCTTGCAGGAACACATAGATGGACCAGATGGCATAATAGCCCATCCTGAATGTGAAAAATAGTGACAGTCGCGCTTGTACCCAAAAGTTGAAAGGTGGTGGCGAAGTCTGGATCTTGTTGATAAAGTTGGGGCCACTCAGATGCCTCATGTCCATAGGAATGGAGCACAGTGGTGAGTGCAGCTACAGGAGGTCAGTTGAGGTAGTCAACGACACGATTTGTGCTCCATGTCTTATACTTGATGTTGAGATGGAACCAATGTAGGTAGGTGGACCACTTCTAATGGCGATCGCTCTGCAACATCGCCTGTGTCTGTATGAACTGTAGAGGCTTGTGATCAGTGTGGATGATCGTCTCTTTTCCCATAATGTAATGTTTCCATTGACGATAGGATTGTACAATGGAATACATTTCCTTGTCATAGGTGGGGTATTTCCGGATAGTATCTGAGGGTGTCTCACTATGGTATGCCACCGGATGATCGTGCCGAGTGAGAACTGCGCCTACAACATAGTCAGATGCATCAGTCTCAATCTCAAACGATTGTTGTCGATCAGGTAAGGAGAGTATTGGAGCTGATCACAAGTGATGTTTTATATCATCAAATGCTCATTGTTGTTCCTTCCCCCACATTAAAGTTTCCCTGCCACCGCCCTTGGTCATGTGGATGAGGGCCCATGCAATATGGGAGAATCCCAACACGAACCATCGGTAGAAATTAGCTAGTCCCAAGAAGCTCCGAAGCTCAATTAGTGTGGTCGGGGTTGGTCAGTCACAAATGACTTGGATCTTAGTGGGTTCGACATGTACCCCATGCTCATCGGCAATGTAGCCCAAGTATTGGACTATGTTCATGCCAAAGGAACATTTTTCCAAGTTGGAATATGGATTGTGCTGCTGCAGAGTGCTCAAAACTTGTTGAATATGCCACATGTGCTCCTCCCAAGTTGTGTTGAAGATGAGGATGTCATCCAAATATACCACCACAAAAGAGTTGGTGAAGGGTCTCAATACATCATCCATCAACCTCGTGAAAGTGGTTGGTTCATTTGTTAGGCCAAAGGGCATGACCAACCATTCGAAGATACCTTCTTTAGATTTGAAAGTTGTCTTCCAAACTTCAATTGGTTCGATGGGAACCTGTTGGTAGCCACACTTTAGGTCAATCTTGTTGAAGAAATTTCCCCCCTTGAGTTGGTCAAGAAGGTCATCAATCCTGGGAATTGGGTACCGATTTCTCACTATGATTTTGTTTAATGCTCTGTAATCAATGCAGAGTCATCGGGTCCCGTATTTCTTCTCCACCAGTACAATCGAGCTTCTGCAAGGGGAGGAGTTGGGTCTGATGTGCCCCTTTTGAAGAAGCTCTTGGATCTAACACTTGATTTCATCATTTTCCATCAGTGAGCGACGATAGTCTGGTCCATTAGGCAGAGGTGCACCGGGGGTTAGATCAATTGGATGCTTGACTTGGTAGTGCATTGGTACCCCGGTGGGTGAGGAGAAGATGTCTCTGTATTCTTCCACGATCTCGTCCACTTGCTTTTGTTGCAAAAAGAGGCTTTGTGTAGAGGCCACAGATGTGGCAACGACCTTCTACTTACTATGAGAACGGATCACAAAGAAGACAAATTTCTTGGTCTGTGAAATGACCTTACTGCATTGCTTAGCAGAGTTTAAAGAAATAGCGGTAGGCGGCGCTACCTCTGGTATCCTGTACAATTGTCTATCCAAAGTAATAATAACACTGCGGGGTCTAGACTCATACACATCACGACGCTTCTAAAAATATGGTTGTCCTAAAAGAACATCACAAACTTCAAGGGGAGAAATATCATAGAATACCTCATCTTTTAAGGGCTTGATGTCGTAGGGAAGACGACATTGTTGGCTGACACGAAGACACTGTTGGTCGACAAAAATATCTCTTCCTTGGCGAAGCCTGCCGATGGTGTAGGGTTGTGGGTGTGGTGTCGTTAGTAGGTCCAACCGCTTGACGACCTCTGCTGAGATCAGGTTCTTCTAATTGCCACTGTCGACAATGAAATGAAGTGGAGCCCCCTTTACCCACATATGTGAGTGAAATAGATGTTCCCCTTCCTCTGGTTCTTCTGGTTCACTTGGCTTGACTTTGGCGGTAGAGACAGTGGCACTAGGTTCAACATCTATAATTTGCTTCCCTCCTTCTGGATTTGATTCAGAATCATAATCGACCTTTGACTCGGAAGCCTTTAGCTTGGCCACGAGTGATTGCTTGGAGCAACATTCTTCAGTGTTGTGCCAAGGGCTTTTATGGTATTCACACCATTTTCTCGTGTCCTTCTTCATCTTCTCATTGCCCTTATTGTGTTGTGGCTTGGACTGGTTGTCCTAAGAGTGGCCATATTTTCTCTGTCCCTTGCTGTGTGGTTGGGGCCACCTTTTCCCTGCTTCGGCTATGAGGAGTTTGCAAATCCAAACTCTCGCCTCTTCTGCTTAAATTTCTACTCGATCTTGACAGTATATCTATAAGTTGTACCCAATGAGCCAATCTCTAGAAACTCCATTTATGTTTTAATGTATCTATGAAAACAACTGCGGTATTTGAGCACTAGATGTCACTCAGAGTCTTTGATACCCAACTTGGTGCACAAGGTATGGAAAATATTAGTGAAAGCTAGTACTATTTGGTCCCTTTCTCGACGTAGGGTAGTCCATTTGGTGTATTGGTCTTCGTAGCTTCCAATAGGGTAGTATTGTTCTTTAATGGCATCCCAGAAGGAATCCCATGTAGGGGCAACCGCAAATATTGCAGATTCCTCTATGGCCCTTTGCTCAAAGTAAGTGTCCCACCAGTCCTTAACATGGGGGACGACCTTGAGAAGTGAAAAAGTAATCTTTTCCCTATCGAAAAAAATTATGGACCAAAAAATACCCTTCGAGCAGATTCAACCATTTATCTACAACATCTGCATCTACCAGTCCTTCAAATAATGGAATATCAAAATTTACTTGTACCTTGAAGGGGGTTGCGTGGCCGCTTGATGAAGATGCTTCTCCCGTGGGCAACCATCGAAAGATCTATGCAAAGTTGTCCATCATTTTGTTCCTTTGTTGCGCAAGGGCTTCCTCGAGAAACATTTTATAATGATCTCCTGCTTCATCATCTTTCTTTTTGTCTCCCATGGGTTGTTGTCGGGCTCGGCACGACATATCTTGCAACGACTCAATTGGTTCGAGTCCCAACTTCTTGTACCCAGATCTTGTCGGGGACATGCACGAAGAAAAATAAATGAAGAGCAAACCGCTCTAATACCACTGATCCATATTTAGGAGCAGAACAAATTGATTAACATAATGAATACAATAAACACAGAGATATGAAGAACAACACAGATATCCAGTGAACAATATCTTCTATTGAATAAATGAAATAGGTTGAAACTNACCGCTCTAATACCACTGATCCATATTTAGGAGCAGAACAAATTGATTAACATAATGAATACAATAAACACAGAGATATGAAGAACAACACAGATATCCAGTGAACAATATCTTCTATTGAATAAATGAAATAGGTTGAAACTGTTAAACTGCACAACTAAAACACTTGCTCGAATGGTGGTAGCTATCTCTGAGAACAGATGTGGTTACTACGCACATCCATATGAGCAACATCATTACAATGAGGCTCCAAAGGCCTTTTTAATTACTCGTGAATGCCAAAACGCTAGACATCCAAAAACCTAACCCTAGTAGGTGAAACGACAAAAGTCATGTGGGCCCCTATGGGTAAGTTGGTACCTCAACTTAACGGGGTTGTAACTTTTGCATACGGCCTCCGTTTTAGGTGCGTGATAGCCCGTTGGAAATATCTTTTAGAGAGATACACATTACACTGTCAAAATCTGACTCCATCTACAATTTGACTATGGTGAGCCAAAAAAACACTATTTAGGGCTCCAAAACGGCCCTGGAAGTACAACAAGATGTGCTGACATGAGAACATACAAAATAAGCCAGTTGGATTAGGTGATAGGCCACCATTATCCACCTGGAATATGTGTAGGGCTTCAGACAGCCCCAGAAGTGCAGAACCCACAATTACAAAGAAGTACAGAAGAACGTGCTGAACTAAAAACTGACAAGAGGAGCCAGTTGGAATAGGTGGGTGGCCACCAATATCCACCTGGATCAATTAAGGTGCTCAAGGGTGGCATTTATGCCTATGATTGGGTGACAATATTGAGATATTGTCTATGGTGAAATGAACAAACCTATTTTTCTAATAGGTTATGAGCCCACACTATCTTTGGACAGTCTAACCGATGGAAGATAGATTGGGAGGATTTGCTAAGTTATAGTTGTAGTTGTAGTTGCAGTCAAAGTTTTTGTTACAATGATGAAACCCTAACTCTCTTGTTGAGGCACCTTAAGTGAATAGCTTGACCTAATTCCTATACATCCTAGTGCACCTCCTGATACTCTCAACAAGCCAAGACGTCAAGTTTGAGTTTTTGGTAAAAGTCAAAGGTAGACCAAGTCAAAGCAGTCATGACTTACTCTATGAAGTCAAAAAACAAGTTAGAAGGGGATTCTAAATTTAGAGCATGGAAGACAAGGATTGACCTCATCCTTGCCAACAATGAAGTGTTGGATATTGTCAAAGGCAAGATCATAGAACCATAGTTTGAAGCAGGAAAAGAGAAAGAACCTCGTAACGTTGCAGTTATGAAGAAGTTCAAGGACAATGACATCAACACTATGAGTATCATAGTGGACTCTGTAAAATACCACTTGATACCTTACATCTCTCATCTAAGAAGATGTATGATGCCCTAACTAATTTCTTCTCAGTCATAAACATTGGACAAGTAATGAGTTCAAGGAATGAGCTTCGTGACATTAAAATGAATGATGATGATAGGATAACATCATAATTTTTGAGAATCTCTTAGTTAATAGATCAACTACAAGCTATTGAAGAAATCATTTCAAAAAAGGAACTAGCAAATATAGAACTCAATGGCCTTCCCAATATATGGGATGCATTTGCCGCAAGCATGAACACAAGAAAGGAGTATCCCACATTTGAAGAACTTTGGACTTGTTGTGCACAAGAAGAATTGAGGATTAACGCAAAAAAGAAATCCAAAAAGAAATATGATGATCAAGCCTTCATAACAAAATTCAAGAATTTCAGGAATAAGAGGAAGTTTGGCTTAAGGAAGAAACCAAATCAAGAAAAGGATATGTCAAAAATACAATGCTTCAATTGTCGAAAATATGGTCACTACAGGAACCATTGTCCCGAGTTAAAGAAAAGGAAGGAAACAAATGAAGCAACAGTTGCCGAAGAAAGGGAACCCTCAAAGAAATCCAAGCAGGATAAAAAAAACTTCTTCTTCTAGTTAAGGTAACAATATTCTTTAGATAGTTCTTGTACATATCATGCATATCTATTTCTTAGAAGAAAAAATGGTCAGTAAACAATACCTATGAAAATAACAAGATAAGGATTGCTATTACGATAACTACAAGAAGATGAAGTACATTGGTAAATTCCTGAGGAATCTATTATATAAGTGACAACTACCAGAAAGGTCGAAATTAGAATCAAACTTGAAGAGACCCAGAAGGAGTCAAATAAGAAAGAAGTCAGTAATCGAGAGGAAATTAGAATAAGACTTGTGACACTTTGCAGAAGGCAATAAGGATGTAGACGGAAGCAGGGACTCTCTTAGATGGAGGGAGTTGATTACAAAATTCCAAAAGAAGAGCATGCATTCATGCATGAAACAAGGATTAGGAGGGAGCTAATCCTAAATGATGTGATCCATTGAAGAATCCGTGAAGATTATGAAGTATCTGTCCATGTTCCCATTGAAAGTAGTAGCCATGATAAGCAACACGTGTTTAGTTTGACTCTAGAAGAAGTCTTCTTCGAAAAGAAGTCTTAAGTATCCTTGGTTGTCCATCTGCATCCATGCTCTCGTGATGAAAGGAATAAGTTGGAATCTTCAGGAAGGAAGGGCATGGAATCTATAGAAGACTCCATGGACCCAAAAGCTAAAGAGGAACATGATGAAGAACATGAATATTCCAAGAAAGAAAGAAAATCCAGAACAACAGTTATTATATCGAGAATCACAAGACTACCAACGTGGTTTGAACCCACTAGAAGCAATCAACTAGAAGAAATGGAAGTTGTGATGAAGAACAATGTATGTAAGAAAATGTGAAAAATACTTATAAATGGAAGCATTGCGAGATTCAAAACTAGAGGTTCTTCCAGAAGAAGGGAGAAGACTATAACGACAACTTGTTCCAGTAAATCAGATATACCTCTTGAAGTATCCACGAATTGAAATTTACATGTAAAAGATCGTTCTTCCCAATAAAGAAATTGGAGAAAGAGGCTTATATGAGAAAGAGACCCATGTATGCAAATGGAAGAAGACCTTGTATGAATTCAAGCAACTTGATGCATAGTATCTCATATACAACAGAAGTGTGGCGAAAACTTCCTATGACAGAGAAAGTGTATCATAATGATTATTCAAAAGTCCGGGATGATGGATTGTAAATCCATGGAAAACTCCCATGATAATAGATTTGAAGAAGTTGAAGAGACTCTAATCCTGTAGACCCATCTCTGTATTGACAATCGATTGGCTTGTTAATTTATTTGGAGGATACTCAACCATATATTTGTTTTGTGGAATGTTTAAACTATGACATACAACTACATGAGTTTATCGATTCAGATTGGGCAGGGTGTGCAAATGACAAAAGAAGTGCTACTTGGATATGTTTCAATTTGAGCTTTGCCACGATGTCAAGGGCTAGTAGGAAATAGAAGTCTATTGCAATCAACACTACAAAAGCAGAGTATATTGCAGCTTGTGATGCTTGTACATAAGCAATAAGTTGATTTCTGGACCGTCTGATCGGATGTTGAATTCAACCATGATATATTGTAATGATTAGAGCTATGTGAAGCTTTCAGATAAACCGTGTTCAATGACAAGTCGAAGTACATTGAGATCAAGCATTATATTCTTCGTGATAAAGTCTAGAAGAGAGAAGTGTTTCTCCAGTATATCTCCACAGATGAGCAGATAGTAGATATTTTGGTAAAACCTGTTTAAGATGAAAAGTTTGCGTACTCAAGGGGAAAGTTGGGTCTCGTGGAGACAACTTCTTATTGAAAAAGGAAGNTTATTACTCCCAGGTTGGGAGGGAGCATTGATATGTTGTTGATTTATGGACAATCATTTTTTCAGTTTGGAAAATGGTCTAGGATGGGCAGTTCCTTTCCAGTTCGGAAAGTGGTTCGAGATTTCTAATGGACATGCATTTTCCAGTTCGGAAAATGGTCCAAATCGGATAGTCATTTTTGTAATGAAAATGGTCTGGTAGATTGTTGATGTACCATATATAATGATTCCCCTTATGGCCAGTGTGGGGGAATGGTCTAGGACAATCATTCTTCTTGGCAGTCACTTTGAATAGTGGTCAAGTAGAATGGCCCGCCTCGCTGGGCAGTCATTCTTTCAAAGTTCACAGTTATGAGCAGTTTCGAATAATGGTCCATTTTGGAGGTTGGTGCAAGACCGTCATTTCCATAGGAAATGGTCCAGACAATCATTCCCCGGGGAAGACTCATTCTCTCCAGGTTGCTTTTGATTATTGCCATAGGAATGGCCTAGTTAGGTGAATGATCTAGGTTCAACAATTAGGGACATGCATTCCCTAGGGCAGACTCATTCTCTCCAAGTTGCACTATGATTAGTGTTGGAGGAATGGCCCAATTAGATGAATGGTCCAGGCTCATAAATCAGGGACAATTATTCTTCTATGCTTGAGAAGAATAGTCCAAATAACCCATGGTCAATGTTTTACTTATTGATGGCAAATGCTCTTCCATATCTCACAAATGTGAGTGGAAGAATGGCCCATATGACTCAATTTATATCATGATATTGTTTTATGCCGGTTGATATAAGATGCTATGATTGTTGTGAAGACTATATGTCTTTGGACAGTAGTTGTATGCTACTGTGGTGGATGTGTTCCACTGGTTGTGACTATGTGTCATTGGTTAGTAGATGTGTGCTACTAGGTGTGGTTGTGTACCACTGGATATTAGTTCTGTACTACTATAGATAGACACAATTGTGTTCTATTGGATGGTATTGTTTTGATTGTGGTGGAGACTATCACTAATGTTGGATATGATTGCTAGCTAGATGGATAGTTAGTATACTGATGGATATACATTCTCCCTTTGGAAACTGGTTCAGGACAATCATTCTTCTAAGACGTATGTCTAGATTAGAAGAATGATTCTTGTATCACTCTTTGGAGTGAGTAATTTATTCAACATCACGCTCGATTACTCATATGGAGTATGGCTTCGAGAGATGATGCAGTTGATGCTATCAGATGATACTGATAGTGATTATGGTGCTCATGATTTGACCATGAGATAACCTGTGTGGCTATGATGATGCTATCGGTTGAATGGTATGTTTGTGCTCAAAACCATTTCCTTTAATACCTCCCTAGCTAGGAGGGAGTGTTGATATTATGGTAGTTGCGAGAGGTATTAACCTCTACATGTAACCCTGGAAAGACTAGAATATTCCAGGAAGCAAGAGAAACCCTAAAATGTTGGATAATAACCCTAGGAGACAAGTCAACTCAAGAGAATATTTATTATTGAGTTATTGGCCTCCAGAAGTATAAGTCGACCCAGTTAGCTCACTTGGATGACTATAAATAAGAGGGCACTAGAGCTCATTTGTCACTCTCACTCTCACAACTGCATAAACACTAGTGGTGCACAAGTTTGGAGAGGAGCCGCAGTTGCAGCTGCTGCAAGTAACATTTTGGTTTTGGCTTGGACTTTCTCTTGGTTATGGTTTGGACTTTCTGCTTGGTACACTAACTCTAGAGAGAGGTACGCTACCATGGTTGGCTATTGGTTCTATGGTTTGCTTCCAGAATTATTCTCTCTATCGGGGTTAAGATGCTCGGGGGTGGCATTTGTGCTTATGGTTGGGTGACAATATTGAGATATTATCTATGGTGCAATGAGAAAACCTATTTTTCTAACACATATTTCAACTCATTTGAATCTTCCTCTTTATCATGAGCTTCCCTAGAAGGGGGAAGTTGAACTTGATTCATGAATGGTTCAATTTTAGGCCACACAAAGAAAATGTTTAGCAAATGGCTATAGTTACTTGGACCAAAATTATCAAGTGTATGCCCTACTCCTTCAGGGGATCCCATGACAATTAAGAACAACCATGAAGGAAAAGGAGAAAAGACCTTGACAAAGAAAGTAATAAAGAACACAAAAACCCTTGTGGTGAAAACAAGTTTTGGAACCCATAAAAAACTAAGGTAATCAAAATGGTCCCACCATGATCACCATAAGAGATGTAGAAGTGGGATGACCAAGTGCTAACACAACTTTTAGCATAGTCTCTTGTAATCAAGGAAAAATAATGCAACTCAATCCAAATAAACTAAAACCTTCAAAGCTCCCAATTGGACAAATAAAATCAATGAATAATAGGATGGCAAAAGCATTTAAACAAGTTCACGAATTGAATTAAAAAATATTCTTGAAAACAAAATATTTACACTACACAAGCAATTCCATAAAAAAATAAGAATTTTCAACATGAAATAACATGAAGGTCATTCAATTTACTATATAATTAACAAATGCACAAAGTCACAATCTTGAGCCTTCAATATTCTTGTTGAAGCCAACATGCAATACTAAGCATGATTACCACTTGCTCATGCCAAGAGTCCAAATCATGAATGTGATGGAGATGATCTATTAATGCATTTGATGTTGTCAAGGGCCTTTGTAACAAGGAGCCAAAAGAACAATGTAAACGACCAAAATGAATCCTTGTGTAGTTGTAGTAGGACATAAATACAACTTTAGTAAATATAAATGTACACAACCTCCCCATGAACCTCCATTAGTCATAAAAGAGGGTTCAATGAAGAACTCAATGGAACAATGCCACAACAACATCGAACCCTTAAAATTATGCAATTTAGCTAGCAAATAGTCTCTCAAAGCGTGAATGAAGTTTTTTTGTTGTTGGAAAAATAAAAAAATAAATTAATTTGTAGGCAACAATCAAGTGTATGCCATCCCATGGGGATTGCACAAGCTATTTGAAAATCAATGTTCTAAAGTGTAGAATAGTCACCGAGTTATGTGGTCTTGTAGGGCTAACACAGAAAAAAATTGGTTTAATTAAGACCATTAAGCAAAGCCAATAAGAAGAGAAGTGGATCCAACAAAGATTCAATTAAAAATGAAGCCTAGTTTGATCAAGAGGGACAATAAAGAGGCTACAAGGCAAATGAATGTGAAAATGGCTATTAAAGGTTATGTGAAGTTCCTCCACAATGTTGTGAGATCTTTATGTGCAGATCCATTTACTCCCCTCCCCATGCCTATTACAACCATGTCATACAATCCATAGCCACCATGGTGATTTTCCCATATCTAGAATGAGGTTAATCCAAATGAAAAGCTTGGATACAATTGAAACTAGCAAGGTAGCACAACAACATAAAACCAAATAAAGACAAATTATAAAAAAACATAATAATACCATAAAGAATCACATCAAACCCTTGGAAATAAAACTAACTCAAGGAAAAATTTATACATATCATTATCTATGGCACATATCACAACACAATGTGAATTTAAAAATGCCACCTACAATAATCACATATTATTAAGGATACTATTATTGCATGCAGGGGTGAAGTTGTGCTTGTACAAACTGTGCTACCACTTGTGCACAGTGCCCATAAACCTTAACAACTCGATGCTTGACCTATCCATATAGTTAACATCACATGGAAGCGCTGGTGCAATGCCCCCATACCTTAAATGCATTTTGTATCGATATGAGGGTAAATGTCACACAACTTCATGATATGTTTGACATTCTTTATTCTCTTCCTCATTATACACTAATGAAGTACGAGAATCATTAAAGACTATCTAAATGAGACACCCCTTCTTACCTTCAACAAAGATAAAAACCACCTCTAATATCACCTCTCTTATTGGTGACCAAAAATCACTGCAATTACTTAAATTAATTAAAAAATGATCCTTTGAATGGAAGGAGGACCTACTCTCTTTTCCCAACAATCTTCTTGATATTGTTGTCATGTTTTCTAACGGAACATCCATCCCCTAACTCATAACTGATAACTTAACATCCAATCAAGTAAATAATACTCTTTTCCACATGCATACTTGCTTGATTTTTCCATTAATCTCAATATAACTCTGTTCATTAAATTAAATAAAATTATATATATATATATATAAAGAATAAAGAAAGATACCCAATCAATCACATCCTCAAATTGCTCGAAATTGTTTGTACGATATTTACTGTTGTTTTTCCAATTCTGCGTAGGAATCCATCACTCAAATTCAACAAAATACGCTCAGCAATTAGTAAGAATATGTGCTTTTGATTGCACATATCGATCCAGAGACGTCAAAAACTCCAGAGCACCGTGGATCATGCAGTCTGAACCCTGAATATCGTGGCTTCATTTCGCTATCGGAAAAGGGGTAAAACGTCCGGGTTTATCCCACTCTCTATATACCCCAAACAGAACAAAAATGATATAGCATAAGGAATAAACGAGAAACAAAACAATCAAAGGCTTCACAGCACATCGCCAAACAGAACACAAATTATCTGTTAGAAAGGACTAAACGAGAAACAAAAACAGTCAAAGGCTTCATAGCACATCGGATATTTTGAGACGAGCTTTGAGAGGAGATTCGTCAGAGATACTAGTGGAAAGAAAAATGCCAAAGCGGAAGACGGGAGCCAGAAAGAAGGCAGAGAATCAGAGGGTGAGGCAGAAGGCCATTTCCCAGCAGCAATTCCAGATTGATTTGGGCAAACATCCATGCAATTCTCTCTATACTTGCGATTTTTGCCACCGCCCCCAGAAGAACAGGGCCTTCTGCTATTTCTGCGGCTCCGTTCCCAAAATCCCTGCCTGTGCTCAATGCGGCAAGACCAAATGCATGGCAGCTGGATCTGATTGCGTTGTTCGTCATCCCGGCCGCAACGTCACAGGTGGTACCCTTTACACAGTTTTTCCTTTCATAAATCTGTCTCTGTTCTTCCTTTAAGATTTAATTTTGCCCCTATTCAATATGAAAACAGTGTAGGGTTTATGCGGTATCCTATAGTCAATTCACAGATTCATAGGCCTACAAATCTAACTTGGGTGATGTCCTATAACCTAATTACTGTTACCATGGGAAGAAATGGGTAATGATGCAATTACCCGGAGAAGGAGTAGCGGGCAGGGCTTCTGTCGTAGGAGTATTGACTTTTGGATGTTGCTGGCGAAATAAGTTTTAGGAAAAAAAGAGATTACTTTGCGAGCACTAAAATTCATAGATTTATGCTTAAAACTTCAATGGAGTCTTAAAACAAATTTACCAAGGCTATGGCCAAGCCATACCAGACATAAACTGAAAGCTATAAAACCAGATTGGCAAGTCGAAGGTGATGATAAAATGGACAAAAAAGGTCCAAATTGAAGAGATCCAGTAGTTGTTACTGCTTAAGGGGCCCCAGTCTGTGGTCTGTTATCACACAAACCCTCACTTCTTGAGATAAAGTCCTAAAGCTCAAGCAAGGCGTTGGTGTAATTAAGAGGGAGGTCACTGTCACCTCTCCAACCCTCTTCTGCACTTTAGGCCGGTTCTCCTCCGGCTCAAGGTGGGCTTCTCTATAATAGGATTACTAGAACTTGTGCAAGAAATTCCAAGGTGAAACGAAGAGATGGTTCTAGCAAAACGGATTTTTTATGAGTTAAGAAGGCCTCCCTCTTAGTTACACCAAAGCCTTGCTTGAGCTTTAGGACTTTATCTCAAGAAGTGAGTGTTTGTGTGATAACACGGTCCATATAGCCCTTACAGCTTGGCTAGCTTGGCTAGCATTGCTTGAGTGCAGGGCTCAGTTGATCACAAATTCTGATCGTTGGAATGAAAACGGAATCAACAATCTTGCTTGACGGTAGACACACTGACCTAAGATCAAAGACATAAAGCCAATTCATCCAACGGTCGACATCCAATTGAACCGCAAGTGTAATGTGAGGAATTGAGTATTTCTACGCAGGAAACAGCTAAAGCCAAAATATCAGAAATCTAATTGACCTAATGACATTTCTAGCTAGGATTGTAATATTGTTAGGCTAATTTTGTTGTTGAAGGAGAAATGGAAAGATGGACCCAATCTAATCAATTGAGATTCAAATTGTATCTAATGAATTGAAAATCAAAATTGTCTGGTTAAGTTAGTCTTAAGTGAAGGACAATCTAAACAAGACCTGGGACCAAAAGGGGCCGAGGATCAAAACCAAGTGCAATAATGCATCCAGTGACCCTTAATTGATCCAGCAATCAATATCTAGATCTCTTTTAGATGCCAAGGTTAAAATCCATAAGTCTGGATTCGAAGTTGGATGGATTAAGAATCCTAAACCTAAGGCCAAAGACGATCTTGTCAATTGACTCAATGATCAAGGATTCAATACCAAAACATTGCCTAGAAACATTGTTTTTCATTGACCTCAACGCTACTCTAAAACTATGATTTTATATAAGTTCCTCACTTAAACACCAAGAAGGACTTTGGGCCAAAAGTATTTACTGGACCTAACGGTGCCAAAATTGATTGAAGGAAAGAACTTGTTTCAGATTTATTTCATTCTCAAAGGCTAAATTCTAAACTTAAACAAAGTTTCAATGTTTAAATTTTGGTTAATCTCATAAAGGTGAAAGTACTAACAAGCTTTCCAACCTAAACTCAAGACCAGAGATCATCTGTCAATCAGTCTAATGATAGAATTAAAACCCTGCTAAGACAAAATTATGTTTAATAGATGATATAAATTGGGCTAATGAATGTTCTTACAAGAAATCAAATTCTTTTGTACTAGGAGCATTATCAGATCTGAATCACATATTGAATCAAACACTGAAACTCCAAATGTAAAACTTGAATTTAAATATTTTGATTCAAAATCGGTAAAGCCAGAATGGAATAATTAATATTACTGCATTAAAATTCTAATCAAACATTCAATCATCAAAGAGAATGAAGGCTCGAATCATTTGGAGAAGAGTACTAAGAAGAGCACAATCCATATTCCATAAACTAAAACACTCTTACAGACAAAACACATTATCTGAATTTGCCAAATCCAAGTCATTATTGAAGATCCAACTGCCCAAAAATATGCACGAGAGCACCTTTGCCTCCAACAATGGGGTCTTGAAATACAATGGAGCAACAATTTGTGTGAGAACATCTAATTCCCTCACAGGCCTGTTCCATATGGGTCGATTTCAATCCCAACACACATGATGCTTTGATGATTAATGGTTGCCAAAATATCATTATTCCATGTCATGTTACATTCAATATTCTGCACCATTAGAAATTTTGAACGTGTAAGACAACCATAGTATTTGGAGTTCAAAGTTATAAATGTATGCGTTGTAACTGTCTCACAGGTCAACATATATTATCATCAATGATGGTAAATGGAAGTGTTTGATTCTAGGTTTATTGACGGCSTTTTATTTTTTATATCCAAGTGTTAGAATTTAAGGGTAAAATGTAGACTATCTAGAAACATAAATAATTTTATTTAATTTCTAAACATTTGCTACTGTAATTCTGGATCAGCAACACATTTAAAATTTCTGATGTAAAATCTAATAACATAAATCTGAGTATTACCTTAGCCAAACAAAGAACAAAATTACCTGATATGCTGCTGTTATCCTCTTTAATGTATGCTCAGAAAAAGCTTTAAGGGATCATGGATCAAACCCTCAGGGTAGAGATCATCATGATCCTTAGGACAAATTGCCAAGAAGAACTTTTAGGGTACTAGATCAGAAAACTAACCAGCTAGCTGAGAATGAAGGGGTCATGCTAATCATCAAGTAATAGGGCTAAAACAGGACACCACTGTCCAGCATAGTGGCTGAAAGAGAGGCCACTAACAGCCTTAATAAATTCAGCCCAGGAAACATAGAAACTGCTACAGCAAAGACAGAGATACCACAGTTTCAGAGAAGCCCTAACAAACCCTTACTAGGGCTACTTGTAGACAAGTAGAGGTAGCATTCAAGGACGGCACCAGCAGAAGATTAAGGCAGCAAGGTAGCATAAAGAGGGCAGCAATGACAGCACAACAGACTGTATCAGAACAGAAAGAAGAACATCCTTTGTGGCTGGCTGGAAAGACCTTTTAAGGTCAGCGGCATGCTAAGGAGAGCAAGACTGAAAAAGGATAAACCCTTGGTGGCTGGAGCAGACCAAAATACACAAAGAAGGAGCTGAGAAACATGTCCAAAGAGGGCCGCAGCCACTTAGTAAACAGAACAAAAGAGTCGCAGAAAAACCTCAGACCAAAACTCGGCTAGGAGAGAGAGTGTGTGTAGTGAGTGAGGAATAGGTCACTTTAATTTATAGTTTTGGTAGGTAGGTTAGGGCTAGCTCATTAGTCCTTATTTTAGGGTTAGGTTTAAACCCTAACAATTAAATAAATAATATTTTAACTTTTAAAATATTAAAAGACAAGTCAAAGATCAACAAGGAAACAAGACAAGTCAAAGAGAGGGGTTTCAAAAACAAGGCGGCTAGCTTTCTTTACAAAGAATCGAACCAACACCCAAACAACAATTAAGGGGGGGCGTAACTCAAGCCAGGGGTTTCAAAACAATAAGACAAAGTCAAAAGGTAAGTTCTTCTTTAATGGCAGAAATGTCCACATGAGTCTCATGATATAACTTATAAGCTTTTATCAACCCAACATATGAAGAAGGTCAATGATGTGATCATTTCCTTCTTCTTAACTGCTCCTAGGTCACATGAACCATCCCGGGAGAGGAGTGTTAAATTTTTAGCTTGATTTCTTATGCAGATTATTTCGTTGAATTCTTCAACACTTTGATTCCAGCTTAATACATTTCAACAATATAGAGTCATAACTGAATAGCAGTAATCATGTAGATACGTAAGCATGCACATCAACAACACATATATCGTGGGAAAACCCTGTAAAGGGAGAGAAACCCCAGCAAACGATTCCTTTATTGTATTAATAATGTAAGATCACTTACAAACATCCACCATGAAAACTCTTCTCTTAAAGAGCTTGCCAAGTTGACTCTGACCTGATAGAGACCTAAGAGACCTTGCTGATATAGATGTATCCTAGTTGCTTTCAAAGACTGAGATATATCAGCTCTGATATGGGCTGTTGAAACTGCCTCTAATTGACTGATATGCACCTCTATATGCTGCCTCTAAATGCTGATCTACACAACACTGTTTGCTGCCTCTATATGCTGATATACAACACTGTTATGTTGCCTCTGTATGCAGTCCTACACAGCACTGTTTGCTGCCTCTACATGTGCCTCTATATGCTGATATACAACACTGTTATGCTGCCTCTGTATGCTGTCCTACACAGCACTGTTTGCTGCCTCTATATGCTGATATACAACATTGTTATGCGCCTTTATACTGCCTCTATATGCTGTTATGAAAACACTGTTATGCGCCTTTATATGCTGCCTTTGTATGCTGATATGCGCTTCTATATGCTGTCTCTACATTCACCCTTACCCTGCATAACATTGTGTTGAAGAGAGAGGTCGACCTCTGCTTATAAAGGAGTGAAGAGGACAAGTAGATGGCTCGAATTAGGAACTTGTTTGCATGCTTTAACATAACTCAGCTTCACACTTTAGTTCTAAAATAGAACTAGACTTGAGACTTCAGTTACAACTCACCCTTGACTTGGCATGCATGCGTACTAACTTAGCATGCACATGTCATGCATGCAACATGCAACAACTTGACGACAATGTCTTTGACTTAGACATGCAACTTTGACTTCTACAACTCGACTCTTTACAAGGCAATTCAAATTTCTCTTCATGGTGGATAATGTTACATGTGCCAACGCACTAGATCAATACAT
>SNQJ01S0064563.1:27236-40717 GCA_010110895.2 Picea sitchensis
AAATCTGTATTATAGCCTTACCTTTTAGATCTCCTAGATCTGTACAAACAGTGGAGATTGATGTCTAAACTCTAGATCTAGTTGTCTTACTCAATAAATTTTAAAAGATATTACTGTTATGCTGTACTACTCAAATTCCAACAATATTCAACCTAACTTTTGCTAGATGCCTTGACTTTTGCTCATGGCTCACAAGGCTTGACCAAGCACACAGAGGTTGTATGTTCCCCCCGACTTTTGCACTAGTCTGTCTATGCTCACAGAGGTTGTACATTCCCCCGGACTTTTGCACTAGACTGTCTATGCTCATAGAGGTTGTATGTTCCCCCTGAATTTTGCATTAGACTTTCATAGCATCTCGTTTGTCCTCACTTTTGGTTTGATTCGCAGAGGTTGTACGTTTCCCCTATATTTTGTCAATACCTCACAAGATTGGTTGATTCTCCAAATCTCCCTGGCTAGCCTCAGGGTGGCCCATATGGCCTCTAATTGGAGAATGACTGTCGATGTTGCCAAATTTAACAAGAAGAAGGTCACATATCATCTCGGCTTGGTACTCAACCAAAAAACTGCCTGGTCCTACACTAGGATACCCCATAATACATCTAGGGGCCCTAGATCACAACTAGGGTCTTATCCACCAAGGTACACAACCAAGGATCAATCCAAGCATCAAGCAAGGATTCCCTGGAACACATCCAGGGGCCCTAGAACACATCTAGGGACTTATACCATCAAACTGTTGGGTCCTTGACCAAGAAGCCCAACAATACACTGGGGGCCCTAACTAGGGTCTTTTGCCATGGTTCTAACTGCTTGGTCCCAGACCAAGAACCCCAGGAGTGTACTGGGGGTCCTAGATCACAACTAGGGTCTTTGCCATCCTCCCGAAGAATGGCTCTTGCAGTTGCATTAATTTTAACACTCCCTCTCAGCAACACCAAACTTGTCTCGAAAGTATACAAACTTTGTCAACGACAGGGGCTTAGTCAAAATATCTGCAGTTTGTTCCGCCGTCAGAACATACTAAATACTTAGAATGTTCTTCTGCACCATGTCCCGAACATAGTGATATCTCATCTCAATGTGTTTCGATCTGTCATGAAACACATGATTCTCAGAGAGTTTTTTACAACTTTGGTTATCACAGTGAATTACTGTGGGTTCTAGCCATGCCAATCAACAAGTAATAGGGCTAAAACAGGACACCACTGTCCAACCTTGTGGCTGAAAGAGAGGTCACTAACAACCTTAATAAATTCAGCCTAGGAAACATAGAAACTGCGACAACAAAGGCATAGATACCAACAGTTTCAGAGAAGCCCTAACAAACCCTTACTAGGGCTACTTGTAGACAAGTAGAGGCAACATTCAAGGACGACACCAACAAAAGATTAAGGCAGTAGTACTAAGGCAACAAGGTAGCACAAAGAGGGCAACAATGGTGGCACAACAGACAATATCAGAACAATAAGAAGAACATCCTTTGCGGTTGGCTGGAAAGACCTTTTTAGGTCAACGACATACTAAGCAGAGAAAGACTGAAAAAGGATAAACCCTCAGTGGCTGGAGCAGACCAAAATACACAAAGAAGGAGCTGAGAAACCTGTCCAAAGAGGGCCACATCCACTTAGTAAACTGAATAAAAGAGTCACAAAAAAACCTCAGACCAAAACTCGGCTAGGAGAGACCAAAACTCGGCTAGGAGAGAGAGTGTGTGTGTGTAGTGAGTGAGGAATAGGTCACTTTAATTTATAGTTTTGGTAGGTAGGTTAGGGCTAGCTCATTAGTCCTTAGTTTAGGGTTAGGTTTAAACCCTAACAATTAAATAAATAATATTTTAACTTTTAAAATATTAAAAGACAAGTCAGAGATCAACAAGGAAATAAGACAAGTCAAAGAGAAGGGTTTCAAAAACAAGGCGGCTAGCTTTCTTTACAAAGAATCGAACCTGTTGACCGCCTCTCCAACATAGGTGGTCAACTCCATGTGCCATGAAGAGATGCATCATCAGATGCAAATTTGTTGAAGACTTTTGGTTCTACAGGGCATTGTTTGGCCCCAACACTTCTTTTTGTAACTGGAATTTCCGCACCCCTGCGTGGGTCAATAATGTAATAGGTTTGCATGAGTCATGTCTAGGTCAGTTACTTTGGGATCGGTTCACTGGGAGAGTTCCTTTCACCGAGGGTTTTTTATCCTCAGGTTATCAATCGGGCTTTTTAGCCTTATTGATTTCCCTTGAGTTTTTCCCTCACACTTGCAATAATTCCTCCAAAGTGGTGAACAATGTTCTAGTGGGCTTATCTTTTGGTAACTATTGTAGGGAATCATTGTAAATGACTATGCAAGACATTCTAGAAAGTTTCGCGGAATTCCATCGAGTCTAGATTAGTTTTTTTTAATTAATTAATTTTTAATTAAATTTCCCTAAGTTTGGAGGTTTAATTAATTAATTAATTAATTATTTTTGAGCAAAAATTGTAAAAACTAGGTCCTTGGATTTTTGATAGGCGTATTTGTGTTCAAAAGAAATGGAATAGCACCTCCTACACCCTTGGACCAAGTTTCAGCTCAGTCGGACAACTTTTGCTATGGGTTTGTCCACCCAGAGTGTCAGTCAGTCAATAACAACAATTTTAATTGCTAAAGTCCAATCATGGCAAAATTTTAATTTTTAAAAATGAGTTAAAAGGATGATGTAAAGATGGATAAAGGTGAGAGAGATGTTAGAAAAAGTAGGGAAAAAGAGTTTTGAGAGGTTAGACAGTGGAAAAATGGAGTCAAGCCCATGATAGACCAACCAGCCATGAATTGAAGCTTGTAGCCTTGAGGAAAAGCCAAGAAACCATGGAGAACTCTGCTGAAACTTGAGATAACAGCCTGGACCTTCTATGCATAGAGGAGTAATTTCTGAGGTACTGAACAGTAGAGAAGGAGGTGCTCCTTGTGTTGTGTGTGGCAGGTATGTGGGAGCCTTAGTGTTGCTCCGTCATCAAGAAACCTGTAGAAGAAAACATTGGTTTGAGTTCGAATTTCAGAGTTAATTATCCTTGCTTCGCCCTGGTGGTATCATAGCTCGGCTAGGGGGTGGTGTCCGTGTTAGATTTTCTTAAATTTTCAGTAGCAATAGATTTACTAGAGTATTTTGATCTTCATTTGACATTCAACAACCATATACTGAAAATATAAGCAAGATCTAGAAGCATATAGACAAGCACAAGAAAACACAAAGGTTTATCCTGGGAAAACCCCAAACTCGGGGAAAAAACCTAGCCATCTTTTCTTAGAGAGGATATTTCTAGTAACACAATACAACCATGAACAAGCTCTATTCACAAGAGCAAAACCAACAATGAAGAATTCCTGAGCAACAAAAGCAAAACCCTGAAATATGATGTGTAGCAACCCTAGCGAGAGTGCTAGATTACTCGGCCTCTTCCAGCAAACTTCCCAAGACAAAATAGAAGCCCTAGCGAGGGTTCATGAGGAAACCCTAGCCTCTTGCACCTCCTTCTTCTCCTTCGCTTGGATAATAAGATGATGAGTTTAGAGAGTGTGTTCAAATGAGGAGACGTCCTCCTTTATTTATAATCTTCAAGTCACTTTATTGGGGCTGACTTCTCTTCTTGGAAATTCTATTTTTCACTTTATTATTTTCCTGTGGGGCCGACTTCTCTTTTGGGGTATTCTTGAACTGTTCAATGGTCTTTCTTTGACTTCTTGGAATCTTCCTCTCTAAGAAAAGTTGTCCAGGAGGGAATACCTCCTGCTGCTACAAAACATCAACAGTTCGCTGTGGATTGCCTAGGGTTGGGTGGAAATTGCTCGCTCAGCTGGTCGTTGGTCTGCAATTTGGAACAAATAAGTTATCTTTGTCTATGCATTTGAATCTTAAACTTGTCTCGTAATTAGAATGTGTCTGCTCTGTGCATAAACACATATGTTACTGTTCTGAGCATAAATTCGTTCATCTCTATGCTCTGCATGTAAGATTAAAGTATGTATGTTCTTAAATTTGCCAATTCTGGCTCTGTTTGCTAAGAACTCCTGTATCTGCAAATGGTCGATTTCTGGTTAACAAAGAGTATGATTCTGTTCTTTAATTTTATTGCTCTGCTCTGTGTGAAATATTAAACTCAGTAATTTAATTTCTCCGAGCCAGAAATTCCATAGACTTCTATCTTACAGTTAATATATAAACCCCTGGTCTCAAATCTGTAGGGTTTGATTTTCGTGTAAACTAGTGGTTATTTACGGTTAATATATAAACCCCTGGTCTCAAATTTGTAGGGTTTGATTTTCGTGTATACTAGTGGTTATTTCTTCTTGGATTGGAAATATGCTCTTGAATCCGAGCGTTCTCAATATGCTATGATCTTGAACTATATAAGGTTACGGATTCCAGTCTCATCTACTCGATTCCACATAAGCAATGGCCATGGCGGATTCCAACCATCTCTCGGCTCTCATAAACTCACTAAGCAATGATACCATACACTCTCATAAAAGGATAAGTCCGAGAACAAAGATGAGCAGCATAGTGTCAAAATATTTGACTGATTATGAAATAGGAGAAGATCTGCCTGAGGATTATGCGGATTGGCAGCCTCGAAAGGATCCTAAAGGTAACAGAAAGGTGGGGATCTTGCTGCATCCGGCTTTATTACCCGGGTCCAATGTCATTGGGGAGCTAGGCCAAAAGGCTTTCTGTTTTCTCGATTGGCTTCAAAGCACTGGCTGTGTCGTCTGGCAGGTCACTTCACTTCATTTTTTGTCCATATACATTTTTAATGTTAAAAATTGTTCTATATAATGCTATGAATTTACTGGCCATAATTCACAGCTAGGAGATAAATTTTTAGTTTGTTTTAGAAAGGTTCAAACTTCAGGTATATTTGCAATGGCGCAATTATAGCCTTGAGTCGTTGCCATTTGGATTGTTTCAAGAATTCTTTAAGGAGATTCTGTGATTGTACTGTTGCAATAGGACAAGTCAATACAACAGAAAGAACAAGTCGAACACACTCATCTGATATAATTCATGAGACTTAGTGCATTGATTTGATTGTGTTTTCTGATCTCTCCATCCATATTCAACCTTCAAAAAAAAAATTACCTACAGGTCTTCAACAAGGATTGGCCAATGATATTGTGTTGACAGTCAGAGTCTCAAACTTCTCCCGTTTGTAATTTATTATATTTATCAAAATCATCTGAAGACAACACCATAACTAGGCTTTCGGTAAGATGATTCTAAATCATTATCTTGTACTTGCTGTTATACATATATTTTTCCTCTTTTCTGGGGCGACTGTGAATGTTTCTTGACCTCTTTTATGAGACATCAATAGACAGTTTGATCTTATCATCTAGTAGGTCATATTGGTGATCTTGATTAAATGTCAATCCCATATCCTCATACATGATAGAATTTGAAGGAAAATGATGCAACCCTGCCAATTCAAAAGAATTCCAAACCCTGTATGGACCAGGTCATGGTGAGGCAGTAGCACAGATCTTCCCTCTTCTCATTTGTTAGGTAACTCATCGGATCAACATTAGATTGATTGTCCTAAATGTTGGTTCACTGTCCAGTTGCAGTTAGGGTTTCAGATCATTTTTGTTGGTCAGAAGCAAACAAAAGTTACATTTCCTAAAGTAATGCTTATAACTTGATACACATCTGTCATAAATAACTGAGGAAGGATCTGGTATGGAATGGTCTAAGTTTGTTGTTGATCATAAATCTTTGCTGGTACCCTGTCCCATTGCTTTGACATTCCATTTGTCCATGACATAAATGTAGTAACAACTCTGAGATCTGATCAAAGAAATAACTGCTGACTTAATGTTTGTTCTGTAACTGGATTTTAGTACATGCTCTAGGTTGAATTGATGCTCTTTTTCATGATCTAATTTCACATTATTTTCAGCGTTTAAATTTGTCCCAGATTTTGCTGTTGAATGTCACACTTTACGTGTTGTGCAATTTGATACATGAAAACTGCACTTTAAGTATCTTTGAGTTGGGCAAAATTCACATCGATTGTCGTACCCAAAAAGACAGAAAATATGCTTTAAATCTGCTGGTACAATGCTTTGACATTTCACTGGATTATAGTTGAAATTGCTAGTTCATCTCCTGTTGATATATCCAGCTTGCTACAGCATTGATATTTCATTTTGTTCATGGTATAAATATGGTAGTAATTCTGAAATATGACTGCTGATCAGATGTTTTAAATGGTATATCTCATAGTTTGATTTCATATCATCACATGCACTCTAATGCTTCAGTCTGAGTATATTTACGTTGATCCTTGTGCTTTTCATCTCCAATAAAATTCTGGTGCATAATTTATGATAAATAAATACATGAGTCTTGCTGCCCTAACAGTCCAATTCTATGTTCAAGTTTCCTACAGAATTTGTCATGGATACATTTGATGCCTCATTAATGTAATGCACAAGTACTTGCATTTTTAACAACCATACTTTACATTGGTCTTGCACTTTGCTACTCCATTGAATATTGATGAATGAACTATGAAGTATTAACATGCACTGCACATAACCATTTGAAGGGTGAAAACCTAAGAAGCTTGATATTAAATGAGAAGGAATATGTAATTTTATTTATATTTTAAACTGGGTATTTGACACTGTGCTAGAAACCTTATTGAGGTGGTGGTGTTGGAAGACTAGGATGTGAGGATGGGACGGAGTTGAAAACACCTTAGAGAAATCAGCTAATCCAACAAGGAAGAAACTAGGCCAATGAAGAGGAGAACCTGTTGAGGAAGTCTCCAATTGGTGGAGGGTTCAAAGAGGTGGCAGATCCAAGTAGTCCAAGTGTGCGAGAGGTGAGAGCAAGAGAGCTAGATCACAAGTTTGGCATCAATCCTATAGAGTAACGACGTGTAAGAGAGTAAGATTTGAAACCTTAACAAGGATATAAGAGGTCACTTAAATAGTTTTGGGAACACTTTAGGGGCATAGGCGAACATTAGGCTAGCTGTTGGATAATGTAATATTTTCATATGAATTGATCTACGTGTTTTGACCTAGCAATCATAGGTTATTCTAGGGAAGTACACCCTCTCATTCAATATTTTAAAACTCAGACTCGACTTGGAAGTGGTTGAGGGTCAACTCGGACTCGGACTCGGAATGACTCTAACTGATTTGATTTCAATGACCTGGTTTACTAAAAAATACATAAAATATTTAAATTTTAATGAAAAAAATTTAAAAATATATTTTAAAGGTTCCAAACCATTAGAGACGAAATATGCAAAGTCTTCTCGAATCTCTTGTATATACCATGTAAGGGTGAATATATCAAATGGCACCAAATGCAATACATATCAACAAAAAAATATATAATCAATGAGGCTCTAGAGTCTGAAAAATATGCCACAAGCATCTTCTTTTGCCTAGCCTTGTCTTCTTCAAATTTCACAAACTGATTTTGCAATTCCAATCTAATCTGTCTAATCTCCTCTAATGGTGCCATGCATGGGACAATTTGGCCTGTTATACCAGCCAAGTGTTGTTTCAACCTACAAATCCCCCCCCTATGCGTTTCTTGCATTATTTGCAATACATCTTCTCATCAACAAGATCAACATGGATCCATGCAGGGTATTTGACTCTTGGGGCCATGGTAAAATTCCAATCTACAACTTTGCAAACCCTATCTTAATACGCAAAGTTCATACTTCAAACTTCACATTAGTAGAAGGATGAAAATACAAAACTGTTGAGATTTTATGTAATTTCGGAAGTTATTCCTAAGTGTAATTGTGAAAGGGTTTATTGGTAATTCATGTCTTTTAGGTCTTTTAGAGTATAAATAGAGGTTATATTGAGTAATTTTGATCACTCATGGAATATAAGTACAAGAGAGTAGTACACACTTATCTAGGAGGCTATTCTTGGTTCGTGTCTATGTCTCTTTGGTCTTGAGTTTGTGAAAGAGCATTGCATGACATTGTACATGTTGGAGGAATCTATACCGAGGAAAGTTTGCAGGGTTTTGTCCCCCTTGAGGATATATATTGTTGTTCTGTGGATATCTATCTTTCAGTTGTGATCCTTTTGCATATTAAATAATAATATATATATACAATATCATCTCTCTTGAAAAATCAACATGGTATTAGAGCGGGACCAGGCCTAACTCCCTCACAGGAGGGCCTGGGAAAATAAGAGAGATAACGTTTGTTTGGATTCAGTGGGATTGATCTGAACAGAGAGAGATGGGAGCAATGAAGGAATTGGTGTCATGAGCAGTGGCACCTACCGCTGCAAAGTTGGCTCCATGCCCGAAATATGAAGCCACCGATTGTAAATATGGACTCAGAAACGGAAATCCCATTGTCGTATCTTCAAAGTAAAATGGATACGCCCTCGTCGAAGAAACACCTTGGGTGTAATAAATATGGAAAATGAAGTGCATGTTATAATTCTTCCTAGGATAGAAGATCTGGTACCCTGGTGCATTTGGTTAGTTCCAGTAATTTCTTTGCTCTTATGGGATGTGTGGAAGGCGTCGAAGAGGAGGGCTATTTGGATTCCAGGACATGCTCTTATTCTCAACGCCCTTATTATCCAATTGCTCTCTTTTACTGATTATTCGCATATCAACGTATATTCAGGAAGCAACTACAAAAAAAAGAGGTGGTGGTCGTTTTGGTTAAAAATTAGCTGGTGATTGATAGCGGAAGACTTATGATGTGTGCGGTCATGGCTTATTTGCTTCCAGGAATGGCCTGTTCAGTCTATACTATGGTGGGGAGCGATCTTACAACATTGGCATTGAGTATAATACTCAATATTGTCTTTGAGCTTCATTTCGTTTGGAAAGTGAATAAGCCAAATGAATTATCGAGTGCTCCTCCTCCCGACTTTAATCTGGAGACCAAATGGTTTGACATAGAATGGTCCATGGTATCCAACAGATCTACATAGAGAAACGTGATGAGGGCGACCCAGAGTTGTGCGCTGTGGAAATTCTTGAAGCTTAGGGCCCCAACGGTGCCCGTGATCCTGTGCACGTCTACGAATTTCTTTAAAATATCATAGGTGTGGTTTCCTTTTGTGGAGTTGTCGAAGTTGGTGGAGATATCATGATACCAAAAAAAAACCTCTACGGATATATGTGAGACATTGCCATTGAGCTACCAAAACGGTGGCGCTGCCAAGTAGAAGGATCCACCAAAGTGTTGTATTTTAAGCAGTTTCTTTGATCGATGGTTTCAACGGTAAAATTGGGTCTCAGTGCGCACAGTCTTTTCAATGACCACGTCTCATCTATCCGAGGTGAGGATAATCGAGATAAGGAATCTACATGGTGAGTTGGTAAAAGATTAAGAATTAAAACATTGAATGACGATGTGAAAACTCATGGGATTGGATCGATTAGGTGATCATGGGCGGGACAAAATGGGATTTGCAATTTTCAATCTATTTAATTTTGGATGTGACTGTGTGCACCATGTGGTGCTGGTAGCGATGAAAATAACTGATGGCATCGTTTCAAAATTTCCAACTAATGGCATTACCATGAGGAAGAGAAAGAAGATGGCATTGTTTCAAATTCTCCAACCACTGTATATTGATAAAATGCAGTGGGTTTATGAGCATGAGAATGTTGTGGGAGGAATTTGTATAATGTGAAATGAGAATCCCTTTGACGACAATATGGTGTGAATAAATATGCTAGAGAGGCTTATGAGAGAGGCCTATACAAGAATATATTGCTGTGACTATTTTATACGTGCAACGTAAGTTTGTTGGGGACATCCCGCCTTCTTGTACGTTGTGGGCAGCGTTAGTGCTGCAGCATTTTGGTATTGGTTTGGTATGATAGCCTAAAATGTTTTGAAGGCCATGGATAAAGAGGAGTTGTGCAACTACCAGATTAATGCTTTGGGACTCGAACCTTGTTCACGATTGGCGTTTGCATTTGCTTGGAGCCAAGTCTTTGGCATAGTCAACGTCAATTATGATACAAATTGTTCGGCGTTGTTAAGTATGCCATGATCACTTGAACTACTGATGCATGTTTATGCCAAATGATATTCACGAGAAATGCATATGGCAAAGTGTAAGATTAGAACGATTACCTTGGGAAAAAGACAAGAGAAGAACTATGGTTGCCATGTTTTGGATTACCTGCATTTTGCCGTTGGAAGCAATGGCTAGGAAAGAGGTGATCGATTGAATGCAAATCCATTGTATAGCCAATTGGGAATGCAAAGAGAATCCTCTCAGATGGAAAGAACCCTGATTCGGGTGTCTGAGTTTGTGAAGGCGCGTTTGGCAATATGCAAGGGGAAACAATGGAAAAGAGGCAATGCTATTGCTGCGTAGAGAGGTGTCTGTCAAATTTGTTGCTGCAATTATAGGAGACGCGAGGAACCAATGATGCACATGGTGTTCTATTGTGAATACTCTTTGCATTAATATGTTGATTGGGCTATAGCTGTGCATGCCTGCTATTCATGATAGAATCATGGTTCCTAGAGAAGGCAACCAGTTAGGAGGGTTGGGGTATGGATTTTGCCTTAGTCATAGAGGGAGCAACCAATGAGGTAGACTGGACAGTAGGGTTTGTTTTCAGTGACAGAGGGAGTTGGCCTCTGAATTTAACAAGAATGATCTTAGTCTCATACATTACTATTTGGGATTAGAAGTATGACATATGAGATATTCCTTGGTCAGGGAAAATATGTTGTGGAGATCCTGAAGAGGTTCGGGGTGTTGGACCATAAACCGATGGCTACATTGATGCAATCAAATATAAAGTTGCTGGATGATATGACTTCAAAGGCTGTGGATGCTACATTATACAGGAAGAAGATTGGATCATTGATGTATTTGACGAATACACGACCATATATATGTTTTGCTGTGAACACCCTAAGTCAGTACATGGTTGACCCCAGACATGTTCACCTGATTGCAGTAAAACATGTGATGAGGTACCTTAAAGGTACAGTGGATTATGGGCTCAAGTATGTTGCAGACAATGAGATCAATCTACTTGGATATTCGGATTCAGATTGGGCCGGTAGTGTTGCAAACCGAAAAAGTACATTGGGATGTTGCTTCACTTTGGGATCCGGTATGATTTCATGGATCAATAAGAAGAAATCATGTGTAGCACTTAGTATGACTGAGGCAAAGTATGTGGTAGCATGTACAACAAGTCGTGAAGTAGTGTGGCTCCGGAAATTGCTAACTGGATTATTCGATATTGTGATGGAGGCGACCTGTATCTTGTGCGATAACCAGAGTTGTATAAAGTTGTTAGAGAACCCAATGTTTCATGATAGGTCGAATCATATTGAAATCAGGTATCACTATATCAGGGATATGGTGCAAAAGGGAGCAATGATGTTCAAATATGTGGCTACCGATGAGCAGGTTGCGGATGTGCTGACAAAGCCGTTGTTAAGGACGAAGTTCGAGTACTTTAGGGACAAGCTCGGCGTAGTCCCTCTTTAGAGGGAATGATGGCTTCAGATGTTATCGCAGGGTAGTTGTAGCTATTGGAGAGCTACCCATCGGCCTTGGATGCATGTTGAAGAGACGAGGTACAGATGTTATCGCAAGGTACTGGATGTCATGCATTAGATATCTAAGTTTTCTGTGGGAAACTGGATAGTCTCATGATGACATGTTGTAGCTATTGGAGAGCTACCCACCGACCCTGGATGCATGCTGTGAAGTCACTATGGATTTCCTGTGATGTATAAATTCGTGTGTCCGACAGTCAATGGTCACGAGCTCGTGTGGATGGCGACACTGTTAGAGTCTGTGCCGGATAGAATACCTTCCTCATTAAGAGGGAGTGTTGAGATTTTATGTAATTTCGGAAGTTATTCCTAAGTGTAATTGTATTGGTTATTCCTAAGTGTAATTGTGAAAGGGTTTATTGATAAGTCATGTCTTTTAGGTATTTTAGAGTATAAATAAAGGTTATATAGAGTCATTTTGATCACTCATCGAATATAAGTACAAGAGAGTAGTATGCACTTATCTAGGAGGCTATTCTTGGTTTGTGTCTAGGTCTCTTTGGTCTTGATTTCGTGAAAGAGCATTGTATGACATTGTACACGTTAGAGGAATCTATACCGAGGAAAGTTTGCAGGGTTTTGTCCCCCTTGAGGGTTTCCCTGAGGATATATCTTGTTGTTCTGTGGATATCTATCTTTCAATTGTGATCCTTTTGCATATTAAATAATAATAATAATAATATATATATATATATATACACACACACAATATCATCTCCCTTGAAAAATCAACAAAAACTTTAAAGACAGATCTCAGATCTACAATTTAATGAGAGAAAAAAAGAGGGACAAATTTATCATTTAACTGTTAACATACATGAGACAGATCACTACTCTTCAATGCTGCTCCAAAATTTCAAATGCTCACAAATGTTCAGTGAGAGGGGTCTCTTTATATTTTTTTTGGTAGGGTTTTGGTTGTTAGAAATTAGGTTTTAGATTTTTTTATTTTTTTTTAAATCGAATTTTTCATGCATAGTCTGCTGTGGTGGGGTCCAGGATTGACTCAGCTGAGTAGTTGTGGAGTCGGTTGAGTTGGGCCAGTTTGGTATTGAACATGCTGAGTCATGCCTTGACTCGGCTAGTTCAATACCAAACCAGGTCTCCAAACTGATCTCCTGTCCAAGTCAATACACTCAACTATCAATTAGGCCAAGTTGCCCAAGTCTGAGTCAACTCAGACCGATTTTTAAAAAACTGTTCTCATTCACAGGCCATGGGAGATGAGTGTGGTAATGATACAACAAATCTCTGATTCACACCACATACCAAAACTAAGGAGCACCGACAATTATTCCTAATAAAATCACTTTATTAAACAATTGCACAACTAGGTTATTTACGAAAATTTAGTGGAAGCATTAAAACAACAGAAACCATAACACACACTGCACTAGAGATTTCGGGTAAACACCCTTGGAAAAACCCTTGTGGGAAAACCAGTTTTGAGTTTGATTTTATTGCTAAAAATCCGAGGCCCCCGTCTCGGGATATTGGACCATCAGAGGAATTACAATGCAACAATAGCCTAGCCCACTTGGCTACTATCTCCTTGCTGCCCCTTTTCACACTTCCTCAGCCCTGCCCACTCAGACACAAGTACATGAGCAAGACTCCCTCTTGATCCAATGCACTCATTGTGTGCCTCTCACTCTCCTTAGATCTCCTTTTATAATTCCTTTAACGACTAAAACCCTAAACCTATATCTCCAACGGTCAAGATTAGATCTTGTAATGTTCCTGACTTGGCTAGTCTAGGAAACGCTGCTAATGTGAGTGTAGTATCAAAGGTTTACAACATATAAATGATCATACAAATAATAAATGTGACAAAGGACTGCAAGTTTGTATTATGATATCTCTGTGGATTACAAAAATGGCCGAATGCGGCTA
>SNQJ01S0064563.1:50050-61602 GCA_010110895.2 Picea sitchensis
AGTTTCAACCTATTTCATTTATTCAATAGAAGATATTGTTCACTGGATATCTGTGTTGTTCTTCATATCTCTGTGTTTATTGTATTCATTATGTTAATCAATTTGTTCTGCTCCTAAATATGGATCAGTGGTATTAGAGCGGTTTGCTCTTCATTTATTTTTCTTCGTGCATGTCCCCGACAAGATCTGGGTACAAGAAGTTGGGACTCGAACCAATTGAGTCGTTGCAAGATATGTCGTGCCGAGCCCGACAACAACCCATGGGAGACAAAAAGAAAGATGATGAAGCAGGAGATCATTATAAAATGTTTCTCGAGGAAGCCCTTGCGCAACAAAGGAACAAAATGATGGACAACTTTGCATAGATCTTTCGATGGTTGCCCACGGGAGAAGCATCTTCATCAAGCGGCCACGCAACCCCCTTCAAGGTACAAGTAAATTTTGATATTCCATTATTTGAAGGACTGGTAGATGCAGATGTTGTAGATAAATGGTTGAATCTGCTCGAAGGGTATTTTTTGGTCCATAATTTTTTTCGATAGGGAAAAGATTACTTTTTCACTTCTCAAGGTCGTCCCCCATGTTAAGGACTGGTGGGACACTTACTTTGAGCAAAGGGCCATAGAGGAATCTGCAATATTTGCGGTTGCCCCTACATGGGATTCCTTCTGGGATGCCATTAAAGAACAATACTACCCTATTGGAAGCTACGAAGACCAATACACCAAATGGACTACCCTACGTCGAGAAAGGGACCAAATAGTACTAGCTTTCACTAATATTTTCCATACCTTGTGCACCAAGTTGGGTATCAAAGACTCTGAGTGACATCTAGTGCTCAAATACCGCAGTTGTTTTCATAGATACATTAAAACATAAATGGAGTTTCTAGAGATTGGCTCATTGGGTACAACTTATAGATATACTGTCAAGATCGAGTAGAAATTTAAGCAGAAGAGGCGAGAGTTTGGATTTGCAAACTCCTCATAGCCGAAGCAGGGAAAAGGTGGCCCCAACCACACAGCAAGGGACAGAGAAAATATGGCCACTCTTAGGACAACCAGTCCAAGCCACAACACAATAAGGGCAATGAGAAGATGAAGAAGGACACGAGAAAATGGTGTGAATACCATAAAAGCCCTTGGCACAACACTGAAGAATGTTGCTCCAAGCAATCACTCGTGGCCAAGCTAAAGGCTTCCGAGTCAAAGGTCGATTATGATTCTGAATCAAATCCAGAAGGAGGGAAGCAAATTATAGATGTTGAACCTAGTGCCACTGTCTCTACCGCCAAAGTCAAGCCAAGTGAACCAGAAGAACCAGAGGAAGGGGAACATCTATTTCACTCACATATGTGGGTAAAGGGGGCTCCACTTCATTTCATTGTCGACAGTGGCAATTAGAAGAACCTGATCTCAGCAGAGGTCGTCAAGCGGTTGGACCTACTAACGACACCACACCCACAACCCTACACCATCGGCAGGCTTCGCCAAGGAAGAGATATTTTTGTCGACCAACAGTGTCTTCGTGTCAGCCAACAATGTCGTCTTCCCTACGACATCAAGCCCTTAAAAGATGAGGTATTCTATGATATTTCTCCCCTTGAAGTTTGTGATGTTCTTTTAGGACAACCATATTTTTAGAAGCGTCGTGATGTGTATGAGTCTAGACCCCGCAGTGTTATTATTACTTTGGATAGACAATTGTACAGGATACCAGAGGTAGCGCCGCCTACCGCTATTTCTTTAAACTCTGCTAAGCAATGCAGTAAGGTCATTTCACAGACCAAGAAATTTGTCTTCTTTGTGATCCGTTCTCATAGTAAGTAGAAGGTCGTTGCCACATCTGTGGCCTCTACACAAAGCCTCTTTTTGCAACAAAAGCAAGTGGACGAGATCGTGGAAGAATACAGAGACATCTTCTCCTCACCCACCGGGGTACCAATGCACTACCAAGTCAAGCATCCAATTGATCTAACCCCCGGTGCACCTCTGCCTAATGGACCAGACTATCGTCGCTCACTGATGGAAAATGATGAAATCAAGTGTTAGATCCAAGAGCTTCTTCAAAAGGGGCACATCAGACCCAACTCCTCCCCTTGCAGAAGCTCGATTGTACTGGTGGAGAAGAAATACGGGACCCGATGACTCTGCATTGATTACAGAGCATTAAACAAAATCATAGTGAGAAATCGGTACCCAATTCCCAGGATTGATGACCTTCTTGACCAACTCAAGGGGGGAAATTTCTTCAACAAGATTGACCTAAAGTGTGGCTACCAACAGGTTCCCATCGAACCAATTGAAGTTTGGAAGACAACTTTCAAATCTAAAGAAGGTATCTTCGAATGGTTGGTCATGCCCTTTGGCCTAACAAATGAACCAACCACTTTCACGAGGTTGATGGATGATGTATTGAGACCCTTCACCAACTCTTTTGTGGTGGTATATTTGGATGACATCCTCATCTTCAACACAACTTGGGAGGAGCACATGTGGCATATTCAACAAGTTTTGAGCACTCTGCAGCAGCACAATCCATATTCCAACTTGGAAAAATGTTCCTTTGGCATGAACATAGTCCAATACTTGGGCTACATTGCCGATGAGCATGGGGTACATGTCGAACCCACTAAGATCCAAGTCATTTGTGACTGACCAACCCCGACCACACTAATTGAGCTTCGGAGCTTCTTGGGACTAGCTAATTTCTACCGATGGTTCGTGTTGGGATTCTCCCATATTGCATGGGCCCTCATCCACATGACCAAGGGCGGTGGCAGGGAAACTTTAATGTGGGGGAAGGAACAACAATGAGCATTTGATGATATAAAACATCACTTGTGATCAGCTCCAATACTCTCCTTACCTGATCGACAACAATCGTTTGAGATTGAGACTGATGCATCTGACTATGTTGTAGGCGCAGTTCTCACTCGGCACGATCATCCGGTGGCATACCATAGTGAGACACCCTCAGATACTATCCGGAAATACCCCACCTATGACAAGGAAATGTATTCCATTGTACAATCCTATCGTCAATGGAAACATTACATTATGGGAAAAGAGACGATCATCCACACTGATCACAAGCCTCTACAGTTCATACAGACACAGGCGATGTTGCAGAGCGATCGCCATTAGAAGTGGTCCACCTACCTACATTGGTTCCATCTCAACATCAAGTATAAGACATGGAGCACAAATCGTGTCGTTGACTACCTCAACTGACCTCCTGTAGCTGCACTCACCACTGTGCTCCATTCCTATGGACATGAGGCATCTGAGTGGCCCCAACTTTATCAACAAGATCCAGACTTCGCCACCACCTTTCAACTTTTGGGTACAAGCGCGACTGTCACTATTTTTCACATTCAGGATGGGCTATTATGCCATCTGGTCCATCTATGTGTTCCTGCAAGCGAGTGTGAAAAATTAATTTGGGAATCCCACTATAGTCGAGTGGCAAGACATTTTGGCATGGAGAAAATTGTGGTCGTTCTCTAGAAACATTTTTATTGGCCGAAACTTTGATAGGACATCAACAAGTATATTGGATCTTGCACTGCCTATGCCATTTCCAAGCCAACCATCAAGAAGCAAGGCTTATACACCCCTCTTCCCACAACCGAGAAGATGTGGGAATCCATCTCGGTGGATTACATGTCTGGCCTTCCGTCCACCAAGCAAAGTAATGATTGTGTATTTGTGGTCGTTGACCGGTTTTCGAAGATGGCCATCCTCATAGCCTACAAGAAGAACATCACAGTGGCAGATACTGCCAAGATCTTCTTCGAATGAGTGTGGGTCCATTTTGAGATACCACATACCATCATCTCCGATCGGGACAACAGGTTCCTCAACACATTTTGGTTGAGTCTCTGGTCACTGTTGGACACCAAGCTCACTAAATCCATCGCTTTCCACCCCCAAACAGACGACCAAACAAAGGTTGCCAATTATATGATCGTGCACATCCTGTGCATGTACAACTCTAAGAATTTGCGTGCATGGGATGAGAGTCTCCCCTATGTTCAACACAGTTACAACATGTCTCTCCATAGCTCCATCGACCATAGCCCATTTCAGGTGGGACTGGGATTCCAACCCTTGGGTCCCATTGATGTTGCACTACCTCTGGAAACCACACAGAGAAAATCTTCCCATGTTTAGTCTGAGATTGGCAAATCCACCAGATACATTGAGTGGATTCAACACATCCGCCAACAGGTCCAAGAGATTTTGCAGAAAGCCAATGCTAAATACGAGCAACGCCATGATCAACACAGGGTACCGCACCAGTTTCAGGTTGGATATAAGGTCCGGTCACACTTGCAAAAGGAGCATTTTACAGGGCCCCATCAGAAGCTTTGCCCACTTCGCTATGGGCCTTACACCATCACCAAGGATGTGGGTAACAATGATTTTGAGCTCAGCACTTAACCATTCCTTGGCTTGAACCCAGTGTTCAATGTGGACCTCCTTCAAACATATTTTCCACCATTATTGGACACCTCAGGGATCGCAGAACAACTGACACCAACATAGCTCAACCCTGACTGCATGGAATAGGCATCCACTGATCAGATAGTGGACACATAGGTCAAGGGCACTCGCCAACAAAGGATCCAAATTTATCAGGTTTTCAAGGCAGGGCAAATCCTACACCAAGGCAAGTGGCTTACCTGGGGCTAAATCCAACAGAAGTTTCCTCACTTGATGGGGGAACTCAACGAAATGGAGACCATTGCTTCCTAAGGGGGGAGGATTAATCTAAGTGGATATTGGTGACCACCCACCTATTCCAACTGGCTCCTCTTGTCAGTTTTTAGTTAAACATGTTCTTATGTACTTCTTTGTAATTATGGGTTCTACACTTCTAGGGATGTCTGAAGCCTTGGACATCTTCTAGGTGGATACCGGTGGCCTCTCACCTAATCCAATTGGCTTATTTTGAATGTTTTCATGTCAACGCATCTTGTTGTACTTCTGGGGGCATTTTTGAGCCCTAAGCAGTTTTTTTTTTGCTCGCCACAGTCAAAATGTACACAGAGTTAGAGTTCGATGGAATAATGTGTAGTTCTCTAAAAGACCTTTCCAACGGGCTATCACGCGCCTAAAACGGAGTTCGTATGCAAAAGTTACGACCCCGGGAAGTTGAGGTACTAGCTTACCCATAGGGGCCCACATGAATTTTGGCGTTTCACCTCCTAGGGTTAGGTTTTTGGATGTCTAGGGTTTTGGCATTTATGAGTAATATTAAAAAGGCCCATGGAGCCTCATTGTAATGATGTTGCTCAGACGAATGCGCATAGCAGCCATATCTCTTCTCAGAGATAGCTACCACCATTCGAGCAAGTGTTCCAGTTCTGCAATTTTACAGTTTCAACCTATTTCATTTATTCAATAGAAGATATTGTTCACTGGATATTTGTGTTGTTCTTCATATCTATGTGTTCATTGTATTCAATCTATTAATCAATTCATTCCACTCCTAAATCCGGATCATTAGCCTTGACAGAGAGAATAATTCTGAAAGCAAACCCTAGAACCAATAGCCAACCAAGGTAGTGTACCTCTCTCCAGAGCCAGCGTACCAAGCAAAAAGTCCAAACCATAACCAAGAGAAATTCCAAGCCAAAATCGAAATGCCAGTTGCAACAACTCTTCTCCAAACTTGCACACCACTAGTCTTTATGCAGTTGTGAGAGTGAGAGTGACAAATGAGCTCTAGCACCCTCTTATTTATAGTCCTCCAAGTGACCTAACTAGGTCAACTTATACTTCTCGAGGCTAATAACTCAATAATAAATATTCTCTTGAGCCGACTTGTCTCCTAGGGTTATTATCCAACGTTTTAGGGTTTCTCTTGCTTCCAAGAATATTCTAGTCTTGTTAGGGTTACATGTAGAGGTCAATACCTCTCACAGCTACCATAATATCAACAATATGCATGTACTTCCCCCAACTTGAGTGGGTTTTCAATGTTATGTTTAGTCATGTCCACCATCACCTTCTACCCTTTACATCTCTACATTTGGATTTAAGGTTTAGATTTCTACTAATACTTATTGCATGTTTACCATTGTGCCATTCTTGTGTCCATTCCACCTATAAGGATCACTTTACTAACAAATTAGTTTAATGCTACATGTACTCCCCAATGTATTGTTCGTATAACTATGAGCTTGCACACATGGCCCATGGTCAATGAAACTTACCCTTGTGTACCACTCAATTGTGTTTCGTAGGGTCACATTTGTATGCTTCATCCCTTCTTTAACAACCACCACATGCAATACCTCAAACCACTACACTTTCTATCGACATAAGGGTTATGCATGTCACATGCTTGCCCACCTTGTTGCCTCCATCAAAACAACCGGACACAAACTAAACCAAAATACCATAACGATATCTTCTCCCACCTTCCCGCTTTTACCTTGAAACCATAACATTCACACTCAATTGAGCTAGAGCAGGTGCACCCAACCTCCTCATTGGGAATACAATACACTCATATGCTCATATACTCCATGGTTACAACTAAGAAGGTATTTATAAATGTGCATTAACTTAGAATTTACGATTTTACTAATTAAGTAGAAGTAAACACGAAATTCATTAAGATTGAATGTATAAGATCTTACAAATAACAAAATGTATGTACTCTTAAACAATGTTTAACACCACATCCAAATTACAACATGCAAATAATACTCATATATGACTAAAGATATCTTAATCATGTGGAATAGCTAAGGAGGAGCATTTTTCCACCCAACCATAAGCAACCCTAAAAAGTTTGTCACCCTTGAGCCCAGGCTACAATTAATAAGTATAATGGGCACTCTAATAGACATAAACACACAATTCTCAACAACACTTTACACAAGAGCACCTAGTAGTTTGCATATTATACACAAGATAACAAAAATCCTAAGCATACTAAAAATATGATGTTGAAATTATCAATTGGGAACTCACTAACCTATGCATTACGAAATATACAAGATTCTTCACTACAACAAACCCCTGTGATTTGCTTCCAAAGATTGTTTTAGTGTATTTTTCTCCATTTTTTTGAAAAAGTCGACTTTATTTATCAAGATGGCGCTATTTTTGGCGTTTTTTGCACCGACCTAAGCATGTAGGCGCTAAATTAGGTGCTAATAGTGTCGTAAATAGCGTCAGATTTAGTGTTGGATGTGCCTAAATAGTTAATTAGTTGAGGTGTTTGGGGTTAAGTGGATAGGGGCTTTGAGTGTTATGGGATTTAGGGATTTGGGGTATAGGGATTAAGGGTTAAGGGATTAGGGGTTAGGGTTTAAAGGATTAAGGGTCAAGAGATAAGGGATTTGGCGCTTACGGGTTAGGTAGTTTAATGGTTAATGGCTTAGGGATTATGGGCTAGGGGATTAATGTTTAAGTGCTTAGGGCATAAGGGTTTATGGATTAAGGGATTAGGGATGATTTTAAGTGTTTAAGGGTCGATGGCTTAGGGGTTAGGGGATTTAGGGATTTTGTGTTAAGGGATTAGTGATTAACTAAGGTTGAGGGTTTAAGGGTTCAGGGATTAGGGCTTAAGGCATTAAGGGTCAATGGCTTAGGGGTTAAGGGATTTAGTGCTTTGTCGAAACTCTCTTGAAATTTCATGGAACGTCTTCCAACACGTCCATCACCGATGTCGCATGGTGAGTAGTGAATGGGGCCAACTTTGAAATTTCTTCAAATTGTTCCTGTATGCGTTGAAATTTGACACAGTTAGACTAGACACATGCCTTGACAGTATGTGAGGATTTCAAGGCTCAAGGATGCCTTGTGTCCCCACATAATCTTTGAGATCGTCCACATTTGCATCAATGTTCATCATACAGTGTCACTGTCATCATTCGTTAGTCACATCTACAAAATGTTTGTCGAAACTCTCTTGAAATTTCATGGAACGTATTCCAACATGCCCATCACCAATGTCATCCACCAATGCCACACGGTGAGCAGTGAATGGGTCCAATGTTGAAATTTCTTCAAACTATTCCTGCATGCGTCAAAATTTGACATGGTTAGACTAGACACATGCCTTGACGGTATGTGAGGGTCTCAATATGGAAGGATATTGCCTGACATCCTCGCATAATCTTTGAGATCGTCCACGTTTGCATCAACATTTATCATGTAGTCGCATTGTCATCATTCGTCATAATTCCCATATATGGAATCTTTGTCGAAACTCTCTCAAGATGTCATGGAACGTCTTTGACCAACACACCCATCACCAGTGTTATCCATCAACGCCGCACAGTGACTAGTGAATGGGGTGAACATTGAAATTTCTTCAAACTATGCCTGTATGCATCGAAATTTGACATGGTTAGAGTAGACACATGCCTTGACGGTATGCGAGGGTTTGAAGACTGAAGGATGTTTGATGTCCTCACATAATATTTGAGATCGTCCATGTTTGCATCAATGTTCATCATGTAATCTCATTGTCATAATTCCTCATTCCCATCTATAGAATCTTTGTTGAAACTCTCTTGAAATGTCATGGAATGTCTTCCAACACGCCCATCACCAATGTCATCCACCGACGCCGCATGGTGAGCAATGAATGGTGCCAATGTTGAAATTTCTTCAAACAGTGCACTGTGCACCTACGTAATCTTAATCCAACTAAGTGCAACAATGGATCCTACATATGTTATTCATCATGATATGTGCATTATGTAATACTATAAAAACCTCTTCTCAACACATCATATTATGGATTTTCCAAATATCATGAAATACTCCCATCATGATAATCAACACATAACAAAACATATGTGGAAACATAATAATGCATAATGCATAAATACATAAGCATATGAGAGCATAGATATCACATATGATGCCACAATAAAATACCATTCCAAAAATATCAATCTAAAGTATGGATTAGTTCATTCTAGGTTCACCAATCTTGACTAACTATAACAAGAGATGGGGCACTACAATACCAAATTGATGTCTTTCAAATCCATAATGGAAAATGAGGATGTCATAGTAGTGTATACAGGTGGAGGAGATAGAGGATTCCCTAGACCCGAGGAAGTAACATCTTCTTAATGATGTACATGACCTATTAACCAAAGCCAACTTCTCAACAATTGCACCTAAGTATTATCTTATAGGTGGCTCATCTATAGGATTAAAGTAGACATATTTTGAATTGCATGTCTAGGTCAAATCATAATATTTTCAAGCTCTAGATGAGGTGGTTGGGAGTGCAAGAGGAACTATCTAACAAGTCCCTTTCTTTCTCACAATGCTATTGGAATTTTTTCTCTAATTGAGGAGTAGATGGAGAAAGAAGTGAGGTGTGCCAATGGAGGGAACAACATGTATACTAAAATGTTTCCAGGAATAGTGTGAATTTAGCAATGAAACTAGTGACACATGTGTAATGCTTTATAACTATGAGATGGCATGCTAATACATATCTTGTTCTAAATAGTGTGATTTTCTAAATGGAACCACTATTACATGTCCTATGGTGGTATATAACACGGTCACATAAGAATCGAGAAATGCCCAAACTTATAGTGTCAAACCTCGGTTGCCTATGACAAATGCATAACTAATGATATTATCCTTTCTTAACTTACTTAAGGTTTGTTTTTTTATCCAGTTTCATCCAATAACTTAATTACTTGGTGGTGCTTTTGAATAGAGATGATGCCCTCTCCTCGTGCTTGAGATTTGGTTTTCCACATAGTTGTTTGACCCTTAGTAATCTACAATTCCTTCATTAGTTCTTTGATATATGAATATTTACATATTCTTTCTCTTCAATGATGGGGATCTTGAACCTTGGTGGGGTAATGGAGTCCTCCCATCAAAGAGAATCCTCAACATATATTGGCTCCACATCCTTCATTGAAGAACCCTCTTTAGTAACTTTATGAATCTTCATTTTTGTTTCTCCAACAGGCTAGGGAATCCTCTACTACTGGGTTTTGCTACTTCTATAGTAGTAGGCATCGACTTTGTAGTGGAAGAAGTAGGCTCTACAAGATATACACTTGTTGTGTAGCCTCTTAAATGATTCTTTCGGGTTCCTGTACTCTAACTTCTACACCTTCTCTAGCTTGGGTATTGGTGAATTGATCTTAGGTTAAATATGGTTTATTTCTTTGTAAGGCATCCACAATTAACAAATTAATTAGCTTGCAGTGTGCCAAGGCACATTGTCTACCATATTGCACTTCTATAGTCATTTTTTGTATTGATTGTAAAAAGAAAAAATGGTATGTTGATGAGTCTTTGGTGCTTCAAGCACTTTAGGAACTTGAAATGGTAGGAAAGTAGAATGTTGTGCCTATCTCATAAGTGATATGATGGATAACATGCAAGGCTATCTCATCCCATAGTATCATTAGTCTCTATTTTAATGCCTTTTCCAGTGTCCATGCTCATTTCACCAATATGCAAGAAGGTTTTTTTAGCATCACGAGCCTCTAACTTATTATTGAACCAACATTGTCCTATTGTTGAAAGACTAGTCACCTAAGAAATGGACTTCTCGATGACTTCCATAACCAACTCCTAAATTATGGAAGCATTTATGTGGAAATGTTGGGAAAATTATAGAGAAATTGCATCATGTACCTTTGAAATTGGCTGAAAATGTCATCCATTATTCTTGCTCAAAGATCCACAACACTATAGTATTGTTGTAGACAAGGTATGTGTTTATAGGTTTAGGTTTGTTTTTTCCTTCACCCATCATTGTTGTTGAATTCTATTATCTATCTACTACTCAATAATGCCACTCAACCCTTCTTCATCTCTTTGTTCAAACTATACTATGACTTTTCATTGCCACATTAAAATGATACAATTAATTCTACAATGTTGCATATAGGATTTGAAATTGGCCATTACCATCTCAATTTGCAAAATTTTACTTAAGATCAGTTGTAGAGATTGGGAAGTTGGTGAACCTTTAGTTCCCATAATTGTTCATTGGTGTTGTAGTATATAATTTCCATGTCAAATTACTATATTCATAGCATGAAAATGTCATTACCTCAGCACTTGTCATAAATTAGTCAATCTATATCCATCACATCAACTTTTCAATGCCATCTATTTATAGATTCGATGACCTATGGATATGACCACATATATTGATGATTGAGGTGGGATAATTGGAAGTGCAATGATTTTTCAACTTAGTCAAAACGAAGGCTGAGAAATCCCTCCCCCTACCCCCAACCAACTAAAGCTATGTCTATCCTTGGGAAACAAAGTATAATGTAATGGTTGAGGAATATAGGAGGTGGGTGGGAAAGATTTTATAAATGTAGCCACTACATAGTGTTGACCCAAAAATCTACTTTGGGCTCAACATGATGTTTATCACTCTTAGTCCTTCAAAAAATTTCCTGAGGGTTGCTCTTAGTAGCCTCTTGTGCTCTGGTCCCAGTCAAAGATAGTGGTAGGGGTCATAGTCAACATGGCCCTTACCTTTGAAAGAGTATCAATGGGTTGCTTACAAAGGTTTTT
>SNQJ01S0064563.1:61612-79348 GCA_010110895.2 Picea sitchensis
GGTTCCTGTACTCTAACTTCTACACCTTCTCTAGCTTGGGTATTGGTGAATTGATCTTAGGTTAAATATGGTTTATTTCTTTGTAAGGCATCCACAATTAACAAATTAATTAGCTTGCAGTGTGCCAAGGCACATTGTCTACCATATTGCACTTCTATAGTCATTTTTTGTATTGATTGTAAAAAGAAAAAATGGTATGTTGATGAGTCTTTGGTGCTTCAAGCACTTTAGGAACTTGAAATGGTAGGAAAGTAGAATGTTGTGCCTATCTCATAAGTGATATGATGGATAACATGCAAGGCTATCTCATCCCATAGTATCATTAGTCTCTATTTTAATGCCTTTTCCAGTGTCCATGCTCATTTCACCAATATGCAAGAAGGTTTTTTTAGCATCACGAGCCTCTAACTTATTATTGAACCAACATTGTCCTATTGTTGAAAGACTAGTCACCTAAGAAATGGACTTCTCGATGACTTCCATAACCAACTCCTAAATTATGGAAGCATTTATGTGGAAATGTTGGGAAAATTATAGAGAAATTGCATCATGTACCTTTGAAATTGGCTGAAAATGTCATCCATTATTCTTGCTCAAAGATCCACAACACTATAGTATTGTTGTAGACAAGGTATGTGTTTATAGGTTTAGGTTTGTTTTTTCCTTCACCCATCATTGTTGTTGAATTCTATTATCTATCTACTACTCAATAATGCCACTCAACCCTTCTTCATCTCTTTGTTCAAACTATACTATGACTTTTCATTGCCACATTAAAATGATACAATTAATTCTACAATGTTGCATATAGGATTTGAAATTGGCCATTACCATCTCAATTTGCAAAATTTTACTTAAGATCAGTTGTAGAGATTGGGAAGTTGGTGAACCTTTAGTTCCCATAATTGTTCATTGGTGTTGTAGTATATAATTTCCATGTCAAATTACTATATTCATAGCATGAAAATGTCATTACCTCAGCACTTGTCATAAATTAGTCAATCTATATCCATCACATCAACTTTTCAATGCCATCTATTTATAGATTCGATGACCTATGGATATGACCACATATATTGATGATTGAGGTGGGATAATTGGAAGTGCAATGATTTTTCAACTTAGTCAAAACGAAGGCTGAGAAATCCCTCCCCCTACCCCCAACCAACTAAAGCTATGTCTATCCTTGGGAAACAAAGTATAATGTAATGGTTGAGGAATATAGGAGGTGGGTGGGAAAGATTTTATAAATGTAGCCACTACATAGTGTTGACCCAAAAATCTACTTTGGGCTCAACATGATGTTTATCACTCTTAGTCCTTCAAAAAATTTCCTGAGGGTTGCTCTTAGTAGCCTCTTGTGCTCTGGTCCCAGTCAAAGATAGTGGTAGGGGTCATAGTCAACATGGCCCTTACCTTTGAAAGAGTATCAATGGGTTGCTTACAAAGGTTTTTTTGAGTACCATAGTGACTTATTAGACACTAGAAAAGTATATGGCAACAATTTCAAGTCACTTGGTATCATGTCAAATCAGTTACAGGGTGTCAGATTCAGTTGGGTCAATGCCTCTAGTATCATTTTGAGGGATAGTAGTGTCAAACATATTGCAGGTTCATGATTTTCCATAGCCTAATATGACTTATTGGACAATGATATAATGGTTGTTAATACCCTTATGTCCATCAACACCTCGATGGCACCCAAGCGAACTCATCATGTCCTTGTTTGGCTAGCCTCGAGACCATGCTCATTTCCCCTCGGGGGAGGCCCTCCCAAGATTATTTTTGAGTTATTGAACCCTCCCACATTTGAATTCCTTATTTAAAGGCTTCTTAGTTCAAATTTTATAAGTTGAGGACACAGGTTGTAAAAATTTCAACGTTGGCCCCATTTGCTTGTCATTAAGCGGGTTCCCGTAAGGACATGGTATTCCACATAAAATAAAATGAAATATGTTAATTATGTGGAAATTATAGTGACTTCATCCTGTAGGGATCAAGATAATATTTCCAATGGACTATCATGAGGTTGATTCTGAGTTCGTATGACCAATCTACGAAGGCCCAAACTTTCACATCGCCTAAAGGGCCATAATCCATAGTTGTGACTTCCTGGTCAGTTTATGTTCAAATATATGACTTGAAATGGAACTCAGGAATAAAGTTGATGTAGGGAAGTGCAATACCTTTCCAACGATATATCACGTGCTTGGTTTCGACCCACAGTTGAGGAGAACGAACCTTCACAAATTCGTGACTAGTTTCACGGGCCAGATTAGTAGCAACAGTTTAGGGTTAAAAATTTGTTGTTGAAAACCTCCAATTCAGAAAATCAATGGTCCCATATTGTGGTAGAATCAAATCCAACGATGCCTCATTAGCCTCAATCCGACAACGAATGACCTAGTTAAAGTTGTCACAAGTCTCTGAACTGGTTTAGGCGGGATGGTCTGATCAACAAGCATAGCAGAGTTTCGGGGCAGTTAAAACAGTGGTTAACGAACTCATATCATAATTCCATGGCTACCTCATCGAATTAATTGTCAACACCTTTCTGACGGTACTTCATTTTCCCTAATTTGACATCGTATGGCGATCTGGCACCTTTCACAAGATTGGGTATTCTTGTGGGTCGTATAGACGAAACAGGGTTTTAGACTGTAGATGTTTCAGGCCAAAATTCAGGGCTTAGGTGGCATTAGATCGATTTAGTGATGGCACATTCTCGATGGTCTCGTCAAGACCTTTCCAATGACATGCTCTGTGTCTAATTCCAACTTTGTCTCTTCTGGCAACACTTTTAGCTTCAGTCATGAGGGTCAAAGGTAAAAGTCAAAGTCCAAGTGAAAGTTTGACTTGACACATTGTTTTGAGGAGAATATTAAAATATATAAAAATTTGGAAGAAAAATGGTGGTCATGCCACACACCCCTCCCATGCAAATTGGTGGGAAAATGAAAAAATTAAATTTTATGGAAAAAACAAAACTCTCCCTCTCCCATCTCTGAAGTCATTTGGCACTTTGTCTGATGGAGAGGGAGGTCGCTCTACAACTCATGCGACCTGCAACAGAGAGGTTCCAAGCAGCAGGTTCATATTCTCCATGGCAACAGGCTTTGGTAGTCAACCAACAACAACAAAGAATAGGTATTCCATACCCAATGATTCGTTTGCTCTTGATTTTTTTGTTTATGGTTATGATGGGTTATTCTTGGTTCAAATTAATTTTTGCTGGTTCAGAATTCAAGTTGGATCAGATTCATGATTTTCACCATTTAAGTTGCTGGTATAATTATATCTTGTTTACTGGTTCGAATGCCCTTGAGGGCTGGTTCGATTTTTACACTATTTATTACATAGATTTGCAGTCAGGGAATGAGCTAGTGTTTTTTCAAGGGTAGATTTTTCGTATCTGAGTATTAGTTGAAGTGGGTTTGAGTTTCAGTTTGCTGGTTCAGATCTCTGGGTGATCATTGGTCCAATATGTGTGTTGCTAGATGAGGTTTCTATACTTGTTACTGTGTGAAAATCCTAATTGAAATTGCAAGGGAGAGGGGATTTGAATCCCTCTTGGGCACCATGCCCCAACCTCCAAGGCTCCCTTAAATATTTAAAAACTTTTGAGTTTGCAGCAATGTATAGGCATGTTTATGCAATTATGAGGTCCAGGGGGTTTTAACCCTGGCCTCCTCCCCTTTCCCCACTCAAAAAAGGATTAAAACGTGCAAAAGGCCAAACTTGAAAGGGAGGGAGTCGAACCCTCGACCTCCCTTCCCCTTATTCTAAAGTTTAAAACCCACTTTATAAAAAAATTAAAAAAAGAAGAGGGGTGGGTGCACCACCCAAGCACCATTGGTGCGCCCCCCTTTTCCTCCACCTCCACTCCTCAACCTGCGCGCACATCTCCAACTGCTCAGCCCCTGCACCATGGTTGAACAAGGCCTTCATCCATAACTCGACCATCTCACTCCTCGGCCGAGCCACCACAAGCCATATTTTTCTCCTCCTCTACCAGACCAACACCCTCCTCCTCTACCAACCATGTGTCCAACTGCCTCTCGGCCACACCAGGTCGTGCGCCCACCTCCTCTTTCGCACTCTAGCCACCACCTCCACCCATCATGCTCCTCCTCCGCCAGTCTGCAATAACAAATAAGGAAAGGAACATTTAGGTCTGAAAAATTATTGAACAACGAGCATTTCCTAACATTCAACAACCAAACAACAAGGCATGCCAATGCATGGAAAAGCATGGCAAGGAAAGACAAGGCATGGCTTGTTAAGGTAAGGCAATGCATGTCAAGGCACTACATGGCATGCATGGCATGGAATAGCAAGGCAAGGTATGGCATGTCAAGGTAAGGCAATGCATGGAAAGGCATGACATATCAAGGCAAGGCATGGAATGTCAAGGCAAGGCATGGCATGTCAAGGCAAGGCAAGATATGCCAAGGCAATGCATGGCTTGTCGAGGCAAGACATGTCAAGTCAAGGCATGGAATGTCAAGGCAAGGCAAGACATGTCAAGGCAAGGCAAGACATGGCATGTCAAGGCAAGGCATGGCCTGTCAAGTTAAGGCAAGGCATGTTAAGGCAAGGCATGTCATGTCAAGGCAAGGCATGTCAAGGCAAGGCATGCTAGGGCAAGGCATGGAAAGGAAAGGAAAGGCAAGAAATGTCAAGGAAATGCATGGATTGTCAAGGCAAGGCATGGAAAGGAAAGGCAAGGGAATGCATGGCAAGGTAAGGCAAGTCATGGTAAGGAACGACAATGCATGACAAAGCATGGAAAGGCAAGACAAGGTGTGGCATGTCAAGGCAAGGCATGGCATGTCAGGGCAAGCCATGTCAAGGCAAGGCAAGGCACGATAAGGAAAGGCAAGGCATGGCAAGGCATGAAAAGGCATGGAATGTCAAGGCAAGGCATGTCAAGGCAAGGCATGTCAATGTAAGGCATGGCATGTCAAGGCAAGGCATGTCAAGGCAAGGCATCACATGATATGTCAAGGCAAGGCATGACATGTCAAGGCAAGGCATGGCATGGCATGTCAAGTCAAGGCATGACAAGGCAAGATAAGGGAATGCATGGCAAGGCAAGGCAAGTCATGGTAAGGCATGACAACACATGGAAAAGCATGACAAGGCAAGACAAGGCATGGTATGTCAAGGCAAGGCATGGCATGTCAATGTAAGGCAATGCATGACAAGACATGACAAGGAATGACATGTAAAGGTAAGGCATGTCAATGCAAGGCATGGCATGTCAAGTCAAGGAATGTCAATGCAAGGCATGGCATGCCAAGGCAAGGCATGTCAATGCAAGGCATGGCATGCCAAGGCAAGGCATGTCATGTCAAGGCAAGGCATGTCAAGGCAAGGGATCACATGTCATGTCAAGGGAATACATGGAATGTCAAGGCAAGGTGTGGGAAGGCAAGGCAAGACATGGAATGTCAAGGAAAGGCATTGCATGTCAAGGAAAGACATGGCAAGGCAATGCATGGCATGTCAAGGCAAGGCATGGCATGTCAAGGCAAGGCATGTCAATGCAAGGCATGGCAAGAAAACACATTGCAAGGGAAGGCATGGCAAGGCTCACCAATGCATGGAAAAACATGGCATGTCAAGGCAAGGAAACACATGGCATGTCAAGGCAAGGCAATACATGGCAAGGCACAACAAGGCATGGCATGGCAAGATAAGCAATGGCAACACATCGTAAGGCATGGCATGGTGTTTTGTTTACGAGATGTTGATTTCTTTGGGGTTTATCCCTTGATGTGTTACCATGGTGAATACTCTGTTCACCAATGCTTCTACTTTTCTTTTAGTCAATGGGCTCTTATCTCCTTAGATCAACTTGCATCATTATATTTGTGAGGAATTTTTTTTGGCCTCTTATTTACATGTATTGAATGTATATGCTCTTGGTTATTGATTAGAGGCTACCTATATTTCTAGTCAAATTCATGGTATTCTTATTCTACATGGTTCCAAGATGACCACTTTGTAGATGATTATCTTTTCTCGTTGAGTAGAGAAGAATTATCTTGATTGGGCCCTCACTTATCTAGAGACATTTTTCTCTATCACATACTCAACCCTTGTAACAATTTCGTTTTCTTAGTAGTTTTGGATACCCTCTCATATTGGATCCATAGTGTTTGGTATTATAATAGTCACAGGGCTATTGAATAATGTTTGAGGATTCCCTTTAGAGTTGAGTTGTCGCGAGTTGTCATGTGTGAATTTTTTTACATCAGTTGCAAAGTAAGATTCATACAACTTTTCCCACGCCTTGATGTGATTTGTTGGTCTTAGCCAAGAGTATCATACAACTTTTCCCTTGCCTTAAAAACAAGTAGAAATCAAATCCATATTACTTTTTCCTAGCCAAATCATCATCCACCTTCATCTATTCACTTTCCAAGTTGGATTCCAACCTAACACAACATGTAGGATATGTGAGAAACTCATGTCCAACATGATATAATTACCTCAACAAACCTCTCAACTTGAACAAACTCTAGAGTCATTCAATTCAAAATTTAGAGGTTGCACATAGAAGAATTAGAGACTTCCTAAGAAACCAAAACCTACCTCAATAGTATAACTCAAATTGAACTAATAGAAACCTCAACCAATACTATTGAAGATGAACTTGTTATTTGATCTTATGTACCTCAATCCTTGCATTGAATGTTTCATGGGTCTTCTTCTTCTCGCGTAACAAGTTCACAATCACTTGATCATAGCAACACAAATTACCATCCTTACCCTAAATCAAACAAGTGGTGTAAATACCATAAACAAAACATTCACATAACTATCAAATGTCATTTTCTTGAAATAAAGGATTCTAGGACTTCCCATGAGAGCATGAGACCTTCTAAAACTATCCAAGTTTTTGTTTTCATTGTGACATTTATTCACCTTAATACGAAGTTACATATTAACATGACACTTTTATTCTCAACTACAAAATTGAAACCTTTCAACTACATCCCAAAAAATAGCTTTGGGGTGATGCGCCTCCTGTTTCATCTAAAAAACAAACTTTATGGTAGGATACATAAGCATCATACCATGCACCTTGGACTTAGAAAGTGAGCCTTCCTTATCAAAATTTAACTACAATGCCCAATGGGATCATCCAAATGTCTGATTATGAGGTGGTATATTGAAGAATAATTTTCTAGAGGATCTTAAGTATATTAGGGCCAAGCCAAAAATTATGAATTATGTTAATAGATTAGTATTTATTTCAAGGGAATATGTCTTATTATTTGTTCATTTGAAATTTCAATAACACCTTAAAAATGAAAACTCTAAATGTAACATTGTTTCCTCCTAACTTGGATAAGAATAAAATTTTAACATAGGCATACTATTAATGGTCCAAGAAGAAACTTCTTTATCACTTGACAACACTTTGTCTCAAAATATTATCTATTAGCATTCGATACCATCTCATCTAGCATCATCAAGATCTTTCATTTGTAGGCAAGTTGGATATTGTTGGTCATATTATTCAAGTTTCTCATGTGTCCTATTGCTTTCCTAGTATGGCTCAACCTTGATTACTTGATCAGATTTTGACATCTTATCTATGGTACAAGTATGGCAGATATTAAAGGTTTCCCTTGATGCCATGGGATGTTTAGACGATGCCCAAGGACAAGGGGGGTGTTGGATGATTTATGTTTCCACTTATGGGAGTATTTTGTTATCCATGTTGTTGGTTTGGTGTCTTCAAAGTTCATCTCCTTGGCTTTCAATCGAGTAGAAACATGGCAAGGAAAGACAAGGCATGACATGGCAATACAAGACAAGGCATGGCAAGGAAAGACAAGGCATGACATGGCAATACAATACAAGGCATGGAAAGGCAAGGCAAGGCAAGGCATGGCATGTCAAGGCAAGGCAGGGCATGACATGTGATCCAGGTGGATATTGGTGGCCACCCACCTATTCCAACTGGCTCCTCTTGTCAGTTTCTAGTTCAACACATTCTTCTGTGCTTCTTTGTAATTGTGGGTTCTAGACTTATGGGGTTGTCTGAAGCCCTACACATCTTCCAAGTGGAGACTAGTGGCCACCCACCTAATCCAACTGGCTTATTTTGGAAGTTTTCATGTCAGCACATCTTTATGTACTTCCAAGGCTGTTTTGGGGCCCTAAACAATATTTTTTGGCATGCCACAATCAAACTATAGACATAATCAGAGTTTGATGGCATAATGCGTAGTTCTCAAAAAGACCTTTCCAACGGGCTATCACGTGCCTAAAAAGGAGATTGTATGCAAAAGTTACGACCTCGAGAAGTTAATGTACAGACTTACCCAAACGTGGCCCACATGACTTTTGATGTTTCATCTCCTAGGGTTAGGTTTTTGGATGTCTAGGGTTTTGGCATTCATGTTTATCATAAAAAGGCCTTCAAAGCCTCATTGTAATCATCTTCTTGAGAATAAGCGTAGTTGTCACATCTCTTCTTAGAGATAAAGCTGCCACCATTCTAATGAGTCTTGCACTCTACATTTTGGCAGTCTCTTTACAATTCTTTCATTAATAGAAATCAAGTATTGTTGTATTTCTTTGTTTCTGGGAATTTTCATGAGTATTTCATTGGAATATCTCTGCTTTCATTTTGTTCCGAAAATAATCTGGATCAGTGGTATCAGAGTAGGCTGCTCTTGATTGTTTTTCAACACATGTCCCCGATGAGGTCTGAGTATAGCCAGTTGGGTCTCGATCTTATCTCTCTTGAGGACAATCACTCTTGGGCGCCTAAGAAAACCTTGATGTCGGCAGACAAGAAAAATGGTGGAGCAGAAGATTCTATTAACCTATTGCATGAGCAAGCTCTCACACGACAGAGGGATGAAATGATGGAGAATTTTACACACATCCTTCAATGTCGGTCGATAGCAACAGATGAATCTTCATCAAGTGACCATTTTGGAGGAACCACTCCCTTCAAGGTACAAGTTAATTTTGAAATTCCCATATTTGAAGGTCATATAGATGCGAATGCCCTAGAAAAATGGTTAAATTTATTAGAAGGTTATTTCTCTGTTCACAATTTTTTCAACAGGGAAAAGATCACCTTCGCACTCCTCAAGGCTCTCCCCCATGTCAAACATTGGTGAGAAACTTACTGGGAGAAAAGTTCCACAGAGGAATCTGGAATATATGGGTCTGAGCCCACTTGGGATTTTTTTGTGGATGCAGTCAAGGAACAATACTACCCTGTTGATAACTATGAAGACCAGTACATGAGATGGACCACACTACGGCAAGAGAAGAGCCAAACAGTGTTGGAGTTCACAAATACTTTCCATACCTTGTGCAACAAGCTGGGTATCAAAGACTCCGAGCGACATCTGGTTTTGAAATACCGTGGGGTTCTGCGTAGGTACATCCAAACCGAAATGGATTTCCTAAACATCTCATCATTGGGAGTTGCCTATCGATATGCTGTCAAAATCGAGCAGAAATTTAGGCACCAGAACAAATGAGAATCGGGTCTGCAAATCTGCAACAACCAAAGCATGGTACAGACGATCCTAACCAACAAACTCTAGATAACCAGTCCAAGACACAGGAAAAGAAGGGTAAAGGAAATACAAAGAATGACATTGGGAAGTGGTGTGACTTCCACGAAATCCCCTAGCACGATAGTGATGAATGTCGCTCGAAACAACCATTAGTGGCCGAGGTCAAAGACACGGAGCCAAACCCTAATTCAAAATTTGATCCAGAAAATATTGAAAACAAACAAATCATCAACGCAAACCCCACTACTACTGTCACAACCACAACAATTCACTCAGCAGAACCAATAGATCCTGAAGAGGGGGAGCACCTCTTCCATTCATAGATGTGGGTGAAAGGGATCCCGTTGCATTTCATTGTTGATAATGACAGCCAGAAAAACCTCATCTCAGCTAAGGATGTCAAACAACTGGGGTTGTCAACAACACCACACCGACAACCATACAACATCGGGTGGATTCACCAGGGACGAGATCTCTGTGTCAGCCAACAATTCCACCTATCCTATGGCATCCAACCCTTCAAGGATGAGGTAGTGTGTGATGTTGCCCCTCTTGATGCCTGTGATGTTGTTTTGGGCCAACCATATATGTGGAAACGTCACATTGTTTATGAGTCTAGACCTCACAGTGTCATTATTACTCTAGGAGGTCAGCTCTATAGGATACCAGAGGTAGTTACGACTATTGTTCCACCAAAACAGTGTCGCAAGGTAATCTCTCATACTGCAAAATTCATCTTCTTCACAGTCTGCTCAAAGGATGCACAGAAGACCACTACAACCACTGCAGCCTCAACACCTTCTATCCAACAAAAACAAATTGTCGAAGATAAAGAAGATATTGTTTCTTCAACTACAATGGTGTCTACATAATGCCCCATCAAACCTAGAGACAACAGGTTGGTGGAATAGATTCAACCCCACTAGCAACAAGTTCATGACAACCTTCCACAGACCAAGCAGTGCAACTTCTCCAACAAGGCACAAAACTCACCAAGATTCAGATTCAGAAAATGCTTTCCCCTTTTCCTTGGGCACTCAACACAATGGAGACCTTTTCTTCTTAAGGGGGGAGGACTGATCCGGGTGGATATTGGTGGCCACCCACGTATTCCAACTGGCTCCTCTTGTCACTTTTTAGTTCAACACATTCTTCTACACTTCTTTTTAATTGTGGGTTTTACACTTTTGGGACTGTCTGAATCTTTACACATCTTTCAGGTGGAGACTGGTGATCGTCCAGCTAATCCAACTGGCTTATTTTGGAAGTTTTCATGTCAGCACATCTTTCTGTACTTCCAGGGTCGGTTTGGGGCCCTAAACAATGTTTTTTTGGCGTGTCATAGTCAAACTATGGACAGAGTCAGAGTTTGTCGGTATAATGTGTAGTTCTTGAAAATACCTTTCCAATGGGCTATCACGTGCCTAAAAAAGATATAGTATGCAAAAGTTATGACCCCGAGAAGTTCATGTACTAACTTACCCAAACGAGGCCCACATAACTTTTGGCGTTTCATATCTTAGGGTTAGGTTTTTGGATGCCTAGGGTTTTGGCATTCATGTTTATCATAAAAAAGCCTTCATAGCCTCATTGTAATCATCTTATTGTGAATGAGTGTAGCTATCACATCTCTTCTCAGAGATAAAGCTGCCACCATTCTAGCAAGTCTTGCACTCTGTATTTTTACAGTCTCTTTACAATTCTTTCATTAATAGAAATCATGTATTGTTGTATTTCTCTATTTCCTGCAATTTTCATGAGTATTTCATTGGAATATCTCTGCTTTCATTTCATTCCGAAAATAATCCAGATCAATATGTCAAGGCAAAGCATGGAAAGGAAAGGCAAGGCATGACATGCTAGGGAAAGGGAAGGCATGTCAAGGCAAGGAAACACATGGCAAGGCAAGACAAGGAATGACATGGCAAAGCAACACAAGCCATGGCAACATAAAGCAAGGCATGGCATGGTATGGCATGACAAGGCATGGCATGGCACGACAAGGCACAACATGTCATGTCATGGCAAGGTAGGGCAAGGCAATATAAGGGAAGGGAAGACAAGGCAAGGCATGGCAAGGAAATGGAAGGCATGGCATGGCATCAAAAGGCAAGACATGACATGGCATGGAAAGGCAAGGCAATACAAGGCAAGGCACGAAAAGGCATGTCAAGGCATGACAAGGCATATCAAGGCAAGGCATGGCAAGGCATGTCAAGGCAAGGCATGACAAGGCATGTTAAGGCAAGGCAATGCATGGCAAGGGAAGGGAAGGAAATGCAAGGCAAGGCATGGCAAGGCATGACAAAGCATGACAAGGCAAGACAAGGTATGACATGGCATAGAAAGGCAAGACAAGGCATGGAAAGGAAATGAAAGGCATCACAAGGCAAGGCAATGCAAGGAAAGGCATGACAATGCATGACAAAGCATGGAAACGAAAGACAAGGCATGACAAGGCATGGCAAGGATCTTTCTTTAGGCTTTGAGACGTTACTAACAGATAAGCCAACCAAGTTCTATTTCAAACAATTATTTGCATGCAAAACCAAATGAAAGGTACATACAATTGATTCAGGAGTAGTCTTTGTTCTCGAGGACTTTAGGGATCAAGGATGCCCTAGATCTATAGATATGAGCAAGAAAAATCAAGAAAAACTCCTAAAAAACCGAAATTTTGGGGGGAGATGTTGGTTAGACACTGACAACCATAGTCATGATGCCCTTTTAGCCACTATAACCAGCGACATGCCACTTGTTACATGAGTCTAAATAGTGGTAGTCTTCAAAAGTGGCCAAAACTCATGGGAAAAGAATGGTTAGGGCATACTTATGTGTGGAAGTGCTCCTAGACCTAATGAAGACCTATTCATTTCTGAAATATAAGAGAAGAAGACATATAGACTAGTTAATTTTCAAAATATCTTCAAGGCAAACAAAATCATATATAACACAAAATGGAGAGGGTTTGTACTTAAGCTTATGTAATAGAAATTACAATTGATAGTTAAATTGTATAACAATTTTTTTTATGATATTTACTAATATTTATTAGAATTGTTGAATGTTTTACATCATTGGAATGACATCTTAGCTGTAACTTATTTGAAATTTTATTATCGTATGTGCACTTTGATATGATGTAATATGATTATCGTTTCATTTCATATGTTGTAATATTAGATATATAACAAATAAACTAATTATTGCATGAAATAAATAAATAGTAAATTTTCATTCTAAATGTTTTTTTTGCAGAACAAGGATCTTCCAGAAGATCCGGATCATCCTCATCAAATAGATCCAGATGACATTGGGTCCAATGCTGAGATGGCAGGCGATGCTCATGATGACATAGATACATATGACAACGAGGCCGATGCCGATGTAGATGACGATGATGATGATGATGATGATGATGATGGTGATGATGACGATGATGGTGATGATGATGATGAGGCAGTTGTTGGTAGCAGTCAATGACATTCATGATCATATAGACTGCATCATGGATCATTTTTGATATATTATTATAATTCGTCTTTTCATGGTTACTATCATAGGTATTATTTTCACAGCCTCCAATACAATATTATTGAGTTGTATCATTTGGACATGACATATCATATTGACTTGTATAATTTTGTCTTACATAATTTGTCAGTTTTATTTATATCATTTGTACATGATGTATCATTTCGACTTATGTCGACTGTTGGACATGTATCATTTTCACATGTTATTGATCTACTGGCATATTTGACTTTCACTTGTCTTAGTTATATATGATGATGATCTTATCAGTATTGACTCATCAATTTTTATATATTGAAAGTGGTTGATGATTTTTGGATGCATATTTATTACATATGATGGTTTTGATTTACTGCTCATGATGGATGTTGTCAAATTCACTTAAATTATAGATATTTGACTCACTTGTTTTAATTATAGATGGTGATCATGTTATAATAATTATCTTTTTATTTTATATATATTGGATGTTGTAGATTCTATTTTGATGGAGATTTAATATGCATAATGATTTTGTTAATTTGTATGGATGTCCGTTTCCCTAAAAATTATTTATAAATGTCATCCTACAAAATATTTCTAATGCATTTATATGACTTACTGTATAATCATATAAGTTATTTAAGAGACATGATTTTTTAACTAATTAAATTGAAATAGAACATATTAAATTAATAATTGTAAGCAAAACAAGAAGCATTTTTTGAAGCAAAAAAGGAAGCAACAACAAAAGCAAAATTGGAAGCCACACCAGAAGTAAAACTGGAAGCCAAACCAGAAGCAAAACGGGAAGCAAAACTACACGTAAAACTAGAAGCCAAACCAAAGGCCAAAATGGAAGGAAAATTGGAAGCCATATCAGAAGCAAAACTGGACGTAAAAATGGAAGCCAAACTGGAAGCAAAATTGTAAGGCATATCAGAAGCAAAATTGGAAGCAGCACTTTGTGCTACTCCTAGTGTCATTTCCGGCGCTAAACCTAGTGCTATTATCGACGCTATTTATGGTGCTATTTTTCTAGTGCTAAATCTGGTGCAATTATAAATAGTCTAGATTGCGCCCAGTTTTGCACCGGAAAAGGTGTCCAATTCGTGAACTGAAATACATTAAATTCTGGCACTATTTTAGGCACTAATTGCATGTTCTGTTGTAGTGCTTGTTGAGTAAGAGCCTCTATTATTCCCTTTGTGATGGAATAGAATGCCTCGAAATTCCAAACAACTAACTTTGATTATATCCTTCATTATCATCCCTCCATGGATGCATGAAACGTAACTTAATATTAAAAATGGTCTTGGCCTATCCTAAGCCCACTTTATAATTATACCAACTTAATTGGGGTTTCACTCACATTCACACCCTTCCATGCTCTACTCACTCACTCTCTGATACTCATAGATAACAACCAACAACAACAAATTTGACCCTCCTTGACATTGTTAGAGAACTCACACAAACAAAAGTGTATTGAACAATATACAATAGTCAATAAGGGTTGACATATAAGTGCTAAATTGAGGAAGTTTCATATGTCAAAATACCAGTATGTAGTGGTTTTGCAACACGGCCATGTAGCAAGGGTGTGGAGAAAAAACCATGGAAAAATATGGAGAATTTAAGGAACCTTGCAAAATGTTTCATGATAGTATTTATATACAAAAGATTGAATTTGTATGCATGTGGATAGGTGTCAACTTCTCTCAAGGTGTTTCATTCTCAATCCACATTATGCGAAAAGTGTTATACTAATGACACCTGTTACACATTATTTTGGTCACCCTAGTGATCCATTGACAACATGTGTTCATGTTCCCAAAAAGAGCTTTTCTTCATGAGGAAAGTGTCTGGCTTTCTCTTCTCAAAAATCCTATTAAGGAAGGTCGTCGTAGGCTGCACCATACACACGGTGCGATGATGCCTGATCGTCGCTCTCTGCTCTAAAGCTAGGTTGTGATGTCTCCGCGGGCTGCTCTACAACTAGGGTGTGACGATGTCAAAAGACTAAGAAAAGGTCAAGTTTCACGAAAGTTTTAGAAGGGAATCTTCTAGAAGATGAGGTGGCATCTCTATGGTTGGGATCTTACTCGCTTCTCTAATTTGGTGGGATCATCCTAATCTCTTCAACCATCTCTCTTTCCCTTATATAAAGAGAGATTTCTCATGGAAAAGGCTAAGGTTGATTCAAGTAAGATTAGCGTTGAATAGGCTAAGAATTGGATGAGGAATTCTACTTCAGCTCATACTTGAGAGCTTCATTTCAGTTTATCAAGTCATTGTGGATCGTCTTCATTCAAGGTCGGAGCAAGTGTGTGTGTTGGAGCAAAGGGTCATCGAGAGGGGACCTTGCGACATCAAGGCTTTGGTTGTAATCTCCACTTTCACTTTAATACAATACAATGATATGTTTCCTTTCCATAAAACTTGTCTTGTTTTATTGTATGATTCCTTGATCACATGCATAAGTTCTTGTTGAGTATATTGGATTGCTTTCACTTTGGTTGGCTTGTGTTCCCTTGTAGATTCAATATCACAGGAGCACCGGAGTGGAGCTAGGATGAAAATGGCAAGAGGAAGCAACATTTAAACGGTATGTTGCCTATCTCTTGTTAGCTAGTAAACTCAATGGTTAGAGCTTAGGGAAAGCGTCATATTATGTTCTGTTTTGTTCTAGATCTAGGTGGATCTAGGGAGATTTGTTCATGTCCACATTTACCGATAAATCCCATAACAAAATTGGTGACTCCACTAGGGATACGACTTCCTTTTTATTTTTTGCTTCCCATTTGCTTTTAGCCTGCCTTGTTCTGATTAAATTCACTCTCTAAGTCTGTGGGTGATCCATATGGACTCCCTGGGTTTGGAAGTTCATTTAGATTTTTTGTCTTTCTCCCATTTTTCCTTCATTTACATAGATCGTCGCATTGTACCCTATTGGCAGCCTGCGACGACCCTCATATGTCGCATCCTGCTTGCCCAATCTAGTGCGACGACGTCGCACTGTGCTCTGCCAGTAGCCTACGACGACCTCAGCTCGTCGCACTGTGTCCCATACCCAGCCTGCGACGACTCCTGTAGAATTTGTTGGAGTGAGTCAATTTGTCTTTTATCACCCATTTTTTCCTTAGTTGCCTGGGGTGAACTTTTTATGCCAGTATTTGATTGATTAATAAGTTTAAAGCTTGCTTGTGATTGGTTTTCAGTGATTGAAAGTCTTTCTTTGCGTTTTGCAAGTTTTTTTGCTTTTGATAATTGTCACAAGGATATAATCTCAGATCTTGATCTGGGTGCTTGTTTAACAATGGGTCTTTGGTTTGCTTCAAGTTTTGGATTGATTTTATTTTTCAGATTGTTTGTCGAATAAGAAACACTTTTTGCTTGCATATGACAAAACGTTTTCTTATCTTTTTCATTTTTGTTTATGTTACAAATTTGATTTGGGAATTATGTTGAGAATGTCTTGATTTTCTTGGATTACATTTTCCTTTCATCATCACATTTTTGATTTTGTTTTGAAAATGTGATTTTGTTTTGAAAAGGAAGAACTGAATTTGTTTATTCTTTTTAGTAATCTTTCATAATAAAATTTTTACATTTGAAACATTGGTTAAAGAAGAGAATTGGAAAATTTTGTAGTTAATTATTATTTGGAATTGTATTCATTCAGAATTAAGAAATTGCAATTCGTAGCTTTTTGTACTTAAAAAAAATACCTTCTCCCTATTGTAATTAGAGTTCATTGAATTGAAAAATTGCACATTCATCTCTTTTTGCATTTTATTGTGTCAAGGTCACAACTTCATCAGTTTCATTTCCATCTCCCTTTTGAGTAAACAATAGCCTCTAAAATGCAACGTAAATTTAAAATTTATTAGTAACTTTTATTTTCTAGGGATCTTTTTCACCAACATTAGCTAGGATAGTGCTTTGGAATAAGTTGTAAGGCACACTCTCCAAAGCATTGGAATAAGTTGTAAGGCACACTCTCCAAAGCATCAAAACACACAATAGTATCTTGTGATAGGGAGAGTTCAAATCCAATTGCTACATTTTGTCCTGGGAAGCCCTTCTCACACAAGGGTCAAACCTAAGGTCGCATTAAGACTAGCAGAGTTACTCACCCTACTTTGTCGGTCTTGGTGTAGAGATTGCACATATTATTGGGGGTCACTTGAAGGTATACTGATCCGGATTATTTTTGGCACGGAATGAGAGCGGGGATATAATAAAGAAATGCATAGAGATATCGCATATATCCAATAATATAACAGAAATATATCATAGATGCAACCATAAACACAGAGATACAATAATACATGATTTCTATTAATGAAAGAAATGTACAGAGACTGTAAAAATACAGAGTGAAAGACTCGCTATAATGGTGACNTCCTAGACATCCAAAAACCTAACCCTAGGAGATGAAAAGCCAAAAGTCATGTGGGCCCGTTTGGGTAAGTTAGTACATCAACTTCCCGGGGTCGTGACTTTTGCATACGATCTTCGTTTTAGGCATATGATAGCTCGTTGGAAAGGTATCGTTGAGGAGATTCATTTTGGGGGCTCAATCATGCCTTCGACTATCATTGAGAACCTTGATCTCAAAAAGCCTTCATTTAGGCCCTCAAAATGGCCCCAGAAGTTA
>SNQJ01S0064565.1:14721-38632 GCA_010110895.2 Picea sitchensis
GCATAGTTTTGACCCTTTTGCTGTGCTGTGGAATTAATCCTTGTGCCATGAATGACTGTTTTTCTGTGCTGATGATGCGGAGTTCTTGTTGCCCTGTGCGGACGAAATTTCAGTGATAACAGTGGCCATCGCAACTTGGTCCCCTTCTATGTGGGTTGGGGTTTCCTTTTCCCTGCTTCGGCTATGAGGGGCTCATAGGTCCAAACTCTCATTGTTTCTTCTTAAATTTCTACTCGATATTGAAAGCATATCTATAAGTTGTTCCCAATGAGGTCATGTCCAGGAACTCCTTTTTTGTTTGAATGTATCTATGCAAACAACCATGGTATTTGAGCACCAGATGATGCTCAAAATATTTGATACCCAATTTGGTGGGGAGGGTATGGAAAATATTGGTGAAGTATTGTACTGTTTAGACCCTTTCTTGACGTAGGGTGGTCCATCTAGTGTACTGGTCCTCGTAGCTTCCAACATGGTAGTACTGTTCTTTAATGGCATCTTGGAAGGAATCCCGTGTAGGGGCCACCACAAAAATTGCAGATTCCTCTAGGGCCCTTTGATTGCAGTAGGTATCCCACCAGTCTTTAACATGGGGAACATCCTTGAGGAGTGAAAAAGTGAACTTTTCCCGATCGGAAAAATTGTGGACCGAAAAATATCCTTCAAGCAGATTTAACCATTTATCTACAACATCCACATCTATGAGTCCTTCAAATAATGTTATATAAAAATTTACCTGTACCTTGAAGGGGGTTGCATGGCCGCCTGATGAAGATTATTCTCCCATGGGAAATCATCGAAGGATCTGCGTGAAGTTGTCCATCATTTCATTCCTTTGTTGTGCGAGGGCTTCCTTGAGCAACATTTTAATAGGATCTCCTGCTCCATCATATTTCTTTTCGTCTCCCATGGATTTTTTTCATGCTCGACGTGGATGATCTGGTAATGGATCAATTGGTTCGAGTTCCAACTTATTGTACCCAGACCTTGTCGGGGACATGCACGAAGAAAAATAAATGAAGAGAATACCGCTCTTATACCAGTGATCTAGATTTAGGAGCAAAACGAACTGATTACAGACTGAATACCATAAACACAGAGGTAGGAAGAATAACACAAATATTCAATAAACAATATCTTCTATTAAATAATGAAATAGGTTGAAACTGTAAAACTGCAGAACTAAAACTTGCTCGAATGGTGGTAGCTATCTCTGAGAAGAGATGTGGCTTCTACATGCATCCTATTATCACATGAAGTTGTCAAGGGCCATATGTGTTTGTCCCTTTTGTCTTAGTGGTTTGTTTTCCCTTGTTGTCTTACCTGAAAAAGTCTTCGCCCAAGGTCTTTCTATTTTTCCCAAAAAATGAACACCCATCTCCTTTACCTCTTTCACCGATCCTTCTATTTTCCCAAGCCCAAAGTCAGTCATCCAAGTCCTTATTTATACAGGCCACAGCCATGTGAAAAATGCAGGTTCAATTTTCAATGGTGGGAAATTATTGTGGAATTTGGGACTTCAAAAGATTGTCAAATTTATTCATCCAAGGGTCCGAAATCCCGAAACCTGAAATGAACATGAGTCATCCGATACAGAGAGATGTGTGGCATCAGATCCGAACTATGGAGAAATTCACTTTGTGAAATTTGAAGTGAGGAATTCACAAAATTCCCGATAGTTGAAGCACGAGATTGATCTAGACCGTAGATCTCAAGGAGACAGGTGGTAGCCGATTCGAGGGTTCACAGGAATGACCTTTGAGAGTTTTGGAGTGAGACAAAGGTAAAATTTGTGAAGCGTGAAGTGTGAAATAGATCCAGACCATCCAATCCAAAGGGGCACGTGGCGATAGATCAACATATTCGTAGTTTCATGAATCAGAGGTTTTGCCAGGAGCAAGGCGTGAAATCACTGAAAAGTGAAATCTCGATACGCCTTTGGAGATAAGTGTCAGGTCACAGCCTGTGGTCAGGTGGAAAGAGGGTCCATAAGGAAAGGTCAAAACCCATCGCATGGATGGAAAATAATTTTTTCGAGGAAGAAATCATAGTCATCAAAGGCAAAGTTACTTCGATCCCTGATCTAAGTAAGGAATTTTTGTCGGATCAGGCATCGGGGAATCTGTAGTCAAGTGGCGTGAAAATACCTAAAAAGAAAAATCTCGAATCGACTTTGGAGATAAGTGCCTGGTCATGGACTGAGGTCGCATAAAGGAAAGGGGCGATGGAGAAGAGGCTGGCACCTGAATCTTTGTGAGTGCAAAAGAAAGGGTGTATATTTCATGATATTTTTACCAGAGGTCGAGGGTGCCCATGTTTGTTACAGAGTGGGACCATCATGGTTTTAAGGTGTTGGGTGGATTCGAAGAGCTGCTAGCAATGCACGAAAATTCTTTGGGCATTTATCCTCATCCCGTTCCTGATGAATGAGCAGTTAATGAAAGAGGAGTGGTGGTTGAAACCTCATTTCACTACATAAATAGAAAGCATGGAAGGAGTAATCGTGGAGGCAGACTATCATCCTGAAGCTCCCATGTGGACAGATTTTTCTACAAGCCCATGTTGATCCAAGCTCGCATCTGACATAAGGATGCATACACAATCTAACAGAAGAAGAGGTAGACGAAAACACTTGAATGCAGTGGCCTGATCGCGCCCCTCGTGGTTGTGGACAATTCTGAGTATAAATAGGTAGTTTTGATATTTTGTTAAGGTCGTCAATTGGTTGAGAAGATCTCCCTATTGTGTAATTTTTTGATGCCATAACTATTCTCTGGTCATGTATCAAATTTGAGACTTTTGCATTAATAGAAGTCAGTTTCTCTCATCTCTCTGTAACAATTGTGTTAAAACACTTGGGCATGGAGGATCCAGTCGAGGGTTGTTATTCTATTGTAATGTAGGTTTGATTACAGTAGTATCGTGACCAGTTTTAGTCAGTTTCCTTTGTTATCTTTTTCCCTCATATGCTCAAAGGCTTGAGCATGGAGGATCCAATCGAGTTGTTGTAGTTGCATGATAATATAGGTTTGATTATTATGTTGCTGTGACTATACTGTGGCAACATATTTCAGTGTTTGAAGCTCGAGTTCAAGAATGATCTTGAGCCATAATTTTTCTTCACCAAGCTGCTTGAAATCTTGATGCCCATAGTTGTCTTGTTCACCTTTCCTACTAGCTCTTCCCTCTACTCACACATAAACTCAATCTGTTGAATGAAGTTAATGAGGCCCTCACTTCCCTGTGCATTGCCTACCCAGTTTTTGTGTTAGGATCATTCCTGTATTGAGTTTTTTCCACTTAACCTCCAGTCATATAAACAAAAATCTACCAAACACTATGATGGGTACTGGGATTATCCTCTTGCAATCTGAGGTTGACTCTCAGTGTTAACATTCTTGGTGTTATTACCGGGGAACGAATTGAAGACATTTCCCTGGGTAAGAACGACAAATAAAATCTGATTCTAAAGGTGCATTAGATATCAGTGACTTGAAGATTGCAACTTGCACCTGGTGACTCCATTGTTTCAGTTTTGGCTCCGAAAGGTAGATACACGAGGTATACTCCAAAGATGCCTCTAGAAACACCTGAACATAACCTAGAAAAAATTATCAGAAAGGAAAAGACCTCTCAAGAATTTATTTCAACTGTTGTACCAAGTGATTCTAGTAATTTACATAATCCTTCTTTAAAAACTACAATAGCTACTTCTAATTCTCCTATTATACCGTCTGCTGGAGTTTCCATAAATTTGAATTTTGGGAGATCTCATGTTGATTTCTCCCCTCCTAGCATTGGTTTAGAGGGAGAAAGCTTTAACACCCCTGTTTCCCCTGAAGTTGTACAGTGGTTTAGGCCTAGAACCTTAGAAGATTTCCCTACTCTAGGCTTTACTAATCCTCCCCCTATTAGATTTGTTTCATTTACAAAAGGGGAAACCTTTGTTCCCTCGATCCCTGTAGATTTTTCCCCCAACACTCAGTTGTTTCCCTTTTCTCCCAGAGGCACCATTCCAGTCTCACCTGTCCAAACTCCATATCATCCTAGTTCTCCTCCAATTTGCATCCCAATGGCAGGTGTTAATCCCCCTAGAAATAGAATGGATGTCATAGTGGCTACTAGATATGCCCCTCTTGTTTTTCCTCCGTCACTAAATGCTCTCCCAGCTGGTGGATACCTTAAGAAGTTTCCCAACTTTACTGGTGAGGGAGACATAACTGCAAAAGAACACCTTGCAGTGTTTAATAGTTATGCATATAATTATGTCATTGTGCACGAAGATGTATGGGTGAAAATTTTTGTTCATAGACTTGATGGTGAGGCTAGGAAATGGTTTATAGCCTTGGATCCTAGATCTATTGATGGGATTGAATCCCTAAATGATGAATTCTTAAGACATTGGGGGGATAAAAAAGATTTCCTTTACTATATTACAGATTTTGGATCACTTAATAAAGAAGAAGGGGAATCTACTTTTAAATTTTCAAAGAGGTTTAATAAAATGTATAGTAAAATTCCTACTGAGATTAAGCCCACATAAACCTCTACCAAAATTAATTATGCTCGTGCTTTCGACCCTGATTTTTTCCTCTTGTTAAGAGAAAGAAGAGCTACCTCCTTGGCTCATATGCAGGAGGCATCCCTTGAAGTAGAGTCAAATATCTTGGTTTTTAGCAAGCTTAGGATTAAGGCTGATAGAGACAGAAGAAAGGAGAGGTCTGAAGCATCAACCTCTGGTTCCTCTGCTTCCCACCCTTAATTCGATGAATTGGCCAAGCTGGTGAAATCACTTTCTATTGAGGTAGAAATGTTGAAATTGGAAGGAAAGCAGAGCTATAGGAATCCCCCTAATGCTTTGTTGGCCCTTGACCAAGTTTTGAGGATCCTTGGTCATGTTTGACCTATTTTTGGGACTTCAATAGGCTGTCGAAGGCAGAGTGCAAGATGAAGCAGAGATCACAGGATCTCAGACTCTTTTTAGGGATTTTTTGGTTTTGGGCTTATGTAACGGGTATGGGAATGTCGGCCCATGGGTTTACTCATGTTTAGGCTGATTTTGTAATGTATAAATAAAAATCTAAGCGATGTAAGTAAGTGGTTCTAAGTGCTAGAGTTCGATCTATGTGATCGAAGGATTGTAAGTAGAGTGTTATGCTAAGTGCAAGTAATGACTATAAATGCTTTGTGCATACTGTGTGAGGCTTGCAAGGCTACGTGCAAGTAACTGTAAGAGACTATGTGAAGGCTTAGTGTTGTACCCTAGCTCAGAGAAGGAGGATTTGGCAGAGTGCATGCAGATATCCTGTCTTCTGTAGAGTAGGATTTGGATGTTATGTGCCTGTAAGAATCTTGACCAAATATAATAAAGAAGATAAGAGTCGGTGAACGTAGCCCCAGGATGGGGGTGAGCCACATACATGTTGTGTTTCTATGCTTTGTGCGATGTACAAATGTGTTTATGTGTTTACTTGCTTAGTGATTTAATATAGATAAATGATAGATAGATCTGTTGATGCTCTGTGTTTAACAATATGGATGGATGTTACATCTGACCTATATAAATATGCTTCATGATTAAATATCTTAGATATGGATGAATACTCTGATGCTCTGTAGTTTAGGGTTTATCTACGATAAGAGTAGGATTTAACTGCACTATAAACTAAGACTGGATATTGATGAATGTTAATTGCTAAGTGCTCTTTTAAGTGTTAGAAACATAGATCTGTGTCCTAGCTAAGGTTGCAGACACTGGATTCCTACAACCACCCCTGCCTCTACCTTGGGTGAGACTTCATATGATTTGTAGGTGTTACCAAAAGGGCCAGTAGTTAGGGTTTTGTTGATGTGTTGTTGTAGCGTTGAACCCTGGTTATGCCCCTGTGCCAACAAATTGTTTTGTTGTAGGGACCTGAAACTGTGATTGTTAGGAACTAAGGAAAAGGGAGCTTTGTACGAAGATCTGAACTGAAAAAAGAGAAAATCTGTGTGCATAGAACTGTTGCAGTACCACCTAACCTATGAAGCTCTGTACCAAGGGGAAAGGTCAGATCTGAAGAAAAGAGGTAAGATATGGAAGCTTTGTACCCTAATAAAGGTGAAAGTGAGACTAAAGAGGTAAGATCTATAAGATTTGTGCTCTGTAGAAGTAAGATAAGTGGAATTTTTTTCTTCTAAAGTATGGATCTAGGTCTGTTTAATATGACTTGTCCTAGCTTGAAAACTAGGGCACTACTAGATGAAAGAAGATTTGATATGAGTAGATCTGATAAGAATAGTAAAACATATGTTATACCTATGCATAGAGAGAATTTTTGGACTAACAAATGGGTGGAGGACCCTAGAAAGAATTTTTTGCAGGTTAGCTACTATGATCCTAGTGTGCAATATAGAAAAAGTTGGGGATCATTTAAAAGAAAGAGAGGATTGACCCTTTGTTACAGTTGATGAAAACCAAGACATATTGCTAAGGAATGCCCTGGAAGAAGACCTAGTTTCCTACGTTGCAACGCTATGGATGATGAAGTATTGGATTTCCCTAGAATGATTGCTAAGGTTGAAATAATGAATATGAAACAAGAAGACCATGAGAAAGGTGAAGCAACTAAGACCATGGAAGAACCCCAGAAAGAATCAGAGAAAGTATTGCTACAGATGAAAGAAACCCTGAATGACCATTGACATATCGGCTTATCAGAGATCCTCAAAGAAAAAGAGTGCATCAAAGAAAGAATAAGAGACTTCAACATTGACTGTGTTCTAGATGAAGAAACACAAGTGAATATTATGACAGAAAGAACTTGGGAAACTTTAGGAAATCCTATTATGATTCCTTCATTGGGAGGAATAGGATTATTCAGAGAAGAACTTATAACCCTATGTGTAAATATCACCCAGATATCTATGAATGCCAATGGAACTTCGACAAAGGAAGATTTTGAGATTGTTAAATTAACTAAGAACAACGCCCCATTTGCTATATTACTTGAAAAACCTTGGATTGAAAGAGATTAGGCCAGAAGGAAATAAGAAGAGGTCTTAGAGAAAAAGAAGCAAGAGTTGAAAGATTTCATGTCTAGGAGGATCGTACACTTGATTAAAGAACATGAAAATAGATCAAAGTTGTTTAACACCAGAGACTTGGATGTCGAAGTTGCAAGAACAAAAGGGGACTCACAAAAGACTGAAACAACTACCCCAGATAAAGAAGAAGTATTGCCCTTGAATCCTAGGAAAGAATCTCAACAATGCGAAGTTACTATCCAAAAAGAAGATAAGAATTAGAATGGAAAGAGGAATACAGAGACGAAGCTCACTGGAAGAAAGGCTAGAAAAATCAGTAAGAAGAGAGCTAAGATCGAAAAGTTACAGAAGGTTCCAGAGGGAACTTCGCAGAAGGAAAATTTTCAAAACTGAAACTTCGTTGGGATATTAGAACAACATCACATGGCACTTCGCCATGGCGAAGAAATATAGTCGTTGGGAACATTATAACCGTTAGACCGACACCCTAAATGGGTAGAAAGGCATTTATGGTCAAACAACATGCCACCAAACCGTTGGGACTGTGCCATAACGGACATAATTGAGTTAATGAAGACTTCTCTCCTGTTGGAGAAACTTGTTGTTGATTTATCTATTTATTCAATCAAGCCTTGCACTGAGAACATTTTTTCCAACCGTGAATATTTGAGCTCTCATATTAGTTGATTTTTCATAGTGATCATCGCGCTATCACTACCCATCTCATTGCATTGAGAAGTTACTCTTTGAACCCAAGATATTCAACCACGAGCGTGTATGTCCAAATCACTTAGCACAGTCGAAGAGTTTGTGAAGGAGGTACTCATCGACCTCATGACTGAAAGAGTCATGTCTAAAATAGTAATGTCTATGGGTGTACAAGCGTCATCGACGAGAGGAGTGAAAGCCTCTCCGTCGACTACTCGCGGATCCAGACCATCCCGACCATTAGCGGAAAAGAGAACCAAGCATAGAGATGACCTAGAAAATGCGAAGCTAATCCCGACCATATTACCTGGCTACATCCTGCCTCTGGCTGGTGTGGTGAGTCATTATGGTGTGCTAATATATTTTGAGTACACCATGGTTACTGTGTACCTACCAAAGAGGATACGCACAGTTCAAGCACAACAGGAAAATATCGAAATGTTGAAGTTCAACAACCTCAACCTAGGCGATTGCAAGAACCATAGTATGCTTGCCCTGTATAAATACTTGACCAAGACAAAGGGGAAGAACTCAAAGATAATCCCCCAGATGTAGACTCTGAATCTCGCACAGTCCACCCTATTTAATGTAATGAAAATTCCACACTTCGGAAGGCATCATGAAGTTAACGCCTGTGTCAAGCTACTACTTTCATGTTACCATGGCGAATACTTATGGCTATACCTTTGCATCATAGTTGATCTAACGTTGATCCATAGGATCACAGGATTGAGTATGCAAGGACCTGACCCTCAGGAATTCTATCTAGGAAAAGCCACAGATAGCGCACTAGCAAAGAATATCAAGGATACATATGACTATGTTGAGAAGGGGACGCGAGGCTACAAGGTAGCTTCCATCCAGAGTGGCGCAATGCGCCTAGCATGAAAATTAATAACTAGAAATATAGTAAGGAAGAACAGACCCATTCAAGTTAGGGGCTTTGTCGTTGACCTCGCAGGGAAGTGCATGGAAGGATTACAGATGAATTGGGTGAAGTACCTAGTTAACCAGTTGGAATTAGACTGTCGCAAAGCATGGGATCAGGGTTATGAGTTCCACTTTAGATGGCTCTTGATCCTCATTGCGTTTGTTGCTTGGGAAATGCCAGAAGGTGCGACCTTCTTGGACATTGAATCGTTTGAGCCACTTGCTGCAAAGTTCACCACAATCTGGTACTCAAGCAATATGAGAAAACAAGGGCAGTCGAATGTTGTTTTTCACACATAATACCTCCAGCTAAAAAGAGCCATCGAATTTGAACCTCACATGACGTCGAACACCCTACAGAGGGTCCAACCCCTCATGAAGTTTCGTGAAGACTGACACTTCATCTATATTATTGCATGAGCAGATGAACATAAGGAGCAGCTTTAGTCATACTACAAGCTCATGGAAGAATACCTTGAAGAGATCACTAAGGATTGGTGAGTAGACCTCCTTATTCCCGCTGACCCTGCAGAGATGTCTAACCCTAAACTTGATAGCTCAGAGGACACTCACAAAAAATATGACACACCTGGAACCAAGAGAAGGAAGAAGACTGAAGAAGTCCATGACTTAACCAGTGCCTCAAAAAATACTTCTTCAAGATCACCCGGCCCAGGGGGTGATGAAGAAGTAGAAGAGATAAATGGAAAATAAGATGAGTAGAAACAAGGAGAAGTAACATTGCCTAGAGATGAGGCTAGTCCTTTGAAGAAGAGGAATTTTTCTCCCCTAAAACCCTCTTCCCAAAATAAATCTAGAGCCACTTTGACCAAGATGTAGACTGTGATCACTATCGACGATTTTGACTTCATCATCGCTATTGTAAATGACGCCTCACAGGAAATCTTGGAGAAACAAGCAGCCAAGTAGGAGGAGATGTACGACATAATTGACATCAAACTTTGAGGGGTATACCAGGCCCTTCATTCCATTCACGCAGTGTCCACTGCGCCCCTGCCATCGGGAGAACCAGAGTTGGGAGATGAGCCATCCCAACTCTGTCGATTAGCTGATGCGACTGAAGCTCGCCTTCATCGTGCACAGGAAGAAATAGAACAAGCCACCCATGCCTTGAAGCAAGTGCAAGGACTGCTCATAGAAAAATGTCAAGTTGCGGAGCAGGAGAAGGTTGCTCTATAGACAAATTTTGAAGAGGAGGAAACACAGATGCAGCAAGAAAAAGAACAGTTTCTCACGGAGCAAATTGAAGTGAAAGATGCAGTCAACAAAGATCTTCACTCTGTGACATGATTAGAACCACAGGTAGAAGACCGAGTCACGCATAAAGTAGAGCATCTTGTGGAAGCTATACAATAGCTACAACAAATAATAGAATACTTAGAGCTCCACACAATGCCCGACACTCTGCAGGATGTAAGGGATCAAAGAGAAGCAACCTCTCGTAGTGTAGTTGAGAGAATAAAGGCCCTTGCCATGGAATGTAAGAAAATAAGTGATCACATTGCCTAGACCTATAAGAGACTCACTGAGAATCCAGAACTAAAGGCACTGGATTCACAGCTCTAGGAGGCGAAGCAGCAAGAAGAAACAATATAGGCGTAGTTGAAGCCCCTGTCAGTTGTTGAAAGAATGAAGTGATCCCAAGAGCAACACATTGCTCAACAACAGATCCACAACATTCAGAGTAGATTCATGGAAGTGACTTAGAGGCTCCAACCTGTATAGGATGAGGTCGAGGAGCATCACTAGAGAAAGTCGTCATTGTAGTTGAACAATGCCTAGAGGGACCAGGGATGATTTTAAGAATCGAAATTTATCTTAAAATGTAGAACCCTTGGCGAATCTTACTAATCCTTCATATGTCAACTCTAAATGTTTGGCGATATTTTTGTAAAAATATTTAAATTTCTAATTATTTTATATATTTTTTATAAAATTTTGGTGATTTTTAAACTAAAATAATTTTATCCTATATAATTTGGGCGAATCATTTTTAAAATAGCGAATCTCGTTTTTGGAAACACCATGGAAAATTAGCCCATGAGAGAAATTTAGCCCCTAAAATCATCCCTGAGAGGGACTTGTCAATGAAGGTGTTATCCAAGAGTTCATTGAACAAGAGGTTGTGGCACAACAATAAGTCGAAGCAACTCAAGCCAAGCTCGAGGCTTTTGAAGTGGAGCTACCCAGATCAGAGTGACTCGGGACGAGTCACAGGTGAGTGTTGGGGGCTTGTTGGCCCTTGACCAAGTTTTGAGGATCCTTGGTCATGCTTGACCTATTTTTGGGACTTCAACAGGCTGTCAAAGGTGGAGCTTAAGACGCAGCAAAGATCGTGGGATATCGACCCCTTTTTAGGGATGTTTGGGTTTTGGGCTTATGTAACGGGTATGGGATTTCCAGCCCATGGGTTTACCCATGTTTAGGCCCGATTTTGTAATGCATAAATAAAAATTTAGGTGATGTAAGTAAGTGGTGCTAAGTTCTAGAGTTTGATCTATGTTATCAAAGGATTGTAAGTAGAGTGCTATACTAAGTGTAAGTAATGAATGTAACTTCTTTGTGCATACTATGTGAGGCTTGCAAGGCTAAGAGAAAGTAACTATACGTGTTGTGGGTGGGAATCCCTGTTTGATGTCAATCCCTTTTGGCGTGTGGTTGTTCTTTGACTACAACTCTCCTCCCAAGGCTGACCTGCATTCACAAAAGACAAACAAAAAACTCCACATGCATTTGATCTATGAACTAATGGGTTAGAGATTTAATCATTCATACAATCAATATTCAAATAAATGACAATCTCATATGGCGGGACGGGAAAAGAAATTATTTTATTAACTTCACAATGATACCTTACAATGATAAAGTCAGCCATTGCTCCTCGATCCTGGTCCTAGGATCTTCTTTCCTTGTCTTCCAACTGCTTTTCTCTATATTTCTCTTTGCACAAGGATAGCTAAAGGTTGGGACAAAGGGAATGCCAATTTGGGTATAGTTTCTCTACTATGATTTTCCTCCTTTCAAATGGGACCCCTACCCCTTCTTTTATAGGCTAGAAGGAGCTAGGTATTTGGTCGAGTGACCAGCCATGCATGGCTGAAAGGTTTAGTTAACTTTCCCAAAGTTGTGTGTTCCATCAACAAATTTCCTTTTTTGGTTCTTTTGTAGGTACACACGGGCTGTAGTGAGTTGGCTAGCGTGTACACGCATGCAGGGCATGTGGGCCTTTAAAAATGGAATTTTTAAGAAGATTTGTTCAGTGATGGCTTGGCAAAGAAGGGCTATGAGATGGCCTGATGCCAGCTAAGCATGTATTGTGCAAATTAGGGTTATAATAGATGCCCCCTAGTGTGTGAGTTTAGAATAGCATATGATGGCCGAAATACATTACCAATCTTTACCAACGTACCAAACCAGTGACCCCAGGAACCAGAATTAAGGAGGTTCCATCTGCAAAATAACAATTGTCTCATCGAGGTGGGCATACCCATGCTCGGGATAAAATAAAATCATGGTTTCCAATCAAATACACTACAGATCTATGTCATATAACTATATAAAGTGTAGCCGCGAGCAATACACAACGGATCTACATCTCGAAATAAAAAGATATACATGTATAGTATCCATCTTCTAGAAGCTAATACGACCTGATAGTTGGAGATAATGACGTCAGAGCTCGAAAAACAACTTCAAAAATCTTCAAAACTCGGGTAGGACTATAATATGAGTGTACAACTTCACTACCCAGAGGTCTTTGACGGCTCATCGGGCTTGGACTAGAGGATCTTTGATGATCAAACTGAAGGCTTCATTGATATCGAACAAAGACATGATTGGAATTTTGGGATGGTCAGGCATGAGGGAAAGAGACAAACTGCAGAGGGGCTGACTCAGTCTTGGTAAAACTTCCCTTGGACAATAGCACGACAAATGATGAGACTCAGGCAGCATGGCATTGACATAAGTTCATGATGCAGGTGGCAACATAAAATCTCCATATGTTTGGAAGAATAACCAAATGGAGGAGGACACAACTTGTATGTAGTGAGAACAACTTCCTAAGGTCGTATTAAATCCCAGGGCTTGACGAACAAATGAAAGGATGTGCTATGTCCAAGGGTGACTCATTGTGCTACCAATAAAAGAGAAAATACTTTTCCCTTCCTCTTTTTGGGGTATATTTGATTTTTTTTGTCTTTTTCAAATAATTATGAAAAGATTGAAAAAGAATAAAGAATGCTACATTACAAAAGGGGAACGATTGTTGCAAACATACGCGTTCTAGGTGCAAGGACCAAACTGATTTTCATGCTCGGAAAAATCCCTTCAGGGGTCAAGGTGTCAAGACGCAAAGGCAAAGTGCTACAAGGCTTGCATTATAAGGCATGCTTTAGATGGGTCAATTGAGAGAAACATGGAGCTGACATTTAGGCCAAAGATGCAGGAATGCAAAAGCGGTTAACAAGACACAATGATAACGTCCTTCGATGTAAGCCTAACAAGCCCAAAGAAGGTAAGCTCGATCGTTTTTCATGTCTAGAGAGTCTGAAAAAATATAAAAGGAGACTCCACTGTGGTACCTTTTTCAAAGGTATTCTAGTCAGTTTGAAAAAGGGGTAAATTAGCACTGAAAAGATGTCTATTCAAAACCATTTTAACAAGTGTGATAAAGACAAGATCACTCGACAATTTTTTCATTTTTAAGGAGTCTGAAAAAAGATTAACTATGGACTCCATCGGGAATGTTCTTCTGGACCAGATTAACGAGTGTGAAAGAATAAGGTCACTCGATGATCTTTTCAATTTTAGGGAGTCTGAAAAGAGCTTAACTATGGACTCTGTGGGGGTTCCTTTTTCATAAATTTAGTCCCTTAGGCCCGAAAAAGGGTTAAAATCATACCTGAGAATACTCTTCTAGGGGAATAGAGCTCCTAGAGTATACCTTTGTTCGTATAGTTGACCATCCAGACCGAAAAAGGGGTAAACTACCACTGGACAGACGTGACTTCAAATTGCAATTTAACGTGCATGAAAGGTAACAAGATCGCTCAACAATATTTTCATGTTTAGAGGGTCTAAAAATAGCTTAAAAGAAGACCTGTTATGTTTTTTGGGAGTCCTGAGGGTTAGATCAAGAGTGAATATGAATCATGCAAATGAGGCTGAGCCTCGTAATCAGAAAAAACTAATAGGGACTCCCGAGCCTATGGTCATTAGTGACAGCATGGACACCAAAATGCAACCAGGATCTACCTAGGGCATCCATGTTAAGGTAGGCTCTACCACCAAATTATGACACTTCTAAAGAAAAAATGATGGTTCTGTGTCGCAACATGATGAGATCGATCCTATGGCAAAGTGGAAAAGACAACAAGATGGAAGAAGTGGAGGTGGAATCCTAACTGAAATGCAACGAGTTGGAAAAAATAATTTTTACCAAAGGACCTTCAAAACGACTCAAAACTCAAAAAAGGTTCCAAATACCCAAAAAAGAGTTTTCTGTGACCATCGAAAGAAAACTCCTGGACCATGTTAAAGAATTTTTAATTTAGAAAAAAGGAAAAAAAGGGTCCGAAAAATGACAAAAAGAGGCCAAAAAGTCTATCAATAAAAGCCAGCAGCTCATTATCACCATTGTTAATTCAGAAATTGACTAAAATCCAAAACTACCCCTTTGTGAAAAGAGTTGATTCCAGGTGCCTCGGTGGATGAAACAACCATCTGCTTGGACCAAGTAAGTATAAACTCCCTCATTTTGCATTCTAATTTTGTGTTTATGCATTTAGTTTCATTTTGGGAGGGGGCATGGACCCTTTAAATGGTCGACCCTAGGTCCATGCGGGTTGTCCCATGATAGCACACGTGTACACTCATTTTGTCTTATGTCAGACCGCGTGTACACGCGACTGTCACCACAATAGCCCGTGTGGACCCTCCCTTTAGTGTAAAAAAATTAAAAGGTAAGAGTTAACCCTCCTGAACTTAGTTTATTTGCAGGATGTATGTTCACTGGAGGGAAAGAGAGCATGAAGATATTGAAGTGTTCATTGATGTGGACCCTAATGCTCTTGCTTCTTTAATGAAATGTGGTTTACTAAAGTCTTACCATTGTCCATTCATGTGAGAACAAACTAGGATATTGAATCCCTTAGTTGATTATTGGCATCCTGACTCCGAGGCCTTTATGTTAGAGGGGCAGTCACTAGTGCCAACGATAGAGGACATATAATTTTTGAATGGCCTCTCCAGAAAATGGGAACTAGTCAATTTTCATACCTTTCCTTCGGGCCCTTTCAACATATCGGAGTTTATTGGAATCCACTGTGATGTCAATACTGACAGAACGAGCTTGCAGGTGCCGATAAGAAAGATATATGACTTATCACTAAAAGTGATAGTGTTTCTCATTGGGTAGATTACTAGGTCTGCAGGTTTGCATCAGGATTCCCTTGCACAAATAAATTGTGCAGTTCAGTGCTTAAACACACAAATCTTTGATTGGAGCACCACATTATTGGAGTGTATGAAAAGGGAGCTAATAGATTGTCGGTTACGAAATCAGCAGAACTTTGGGTTCAGAACGATTCTCTTCTCTTTCTTCTTTGAAATAGTACCCAGATTCAGCCCTCGAGAGGTGGTATGAGGGCACCTAGCCTCTAGCACTGCGTTATGAAGATGGGCAGTGTTGATCTCGCAACAGGGGAGAGGAAGGACCCTGGAGGATTTTGATGACAACTTTTTTGCTTGGTTGGTGCGATAGATCCCGGTCATAGAGGATTACTCCTATGTCTGGATTGACTTCTCAAGAGATCCCAAGATACCCTTGCCTCCTGGAAAAGAGCGTGGTGAGATGGGTAAACTTTTTTTTTGTTTGTTTTTATGAGGTTTTTTATATATATAATTTTTTTATTATATCAGAGTATTTGGCAGAAATGTGTTTGTTGTGTGTAGATGTGGGCCCAGTGCGACCAACAGATTACATGAGGAACAGACGACGTCCTCGGCCAGAGGCTGCACCCGCTGTCGCAGGGGGACTAGAAGCAATAGGAGGACTTCCAGCCGGTGAGGCTGAGAGAGTTCTGAGACAAGTAGAGAAAACTTTGACCTCGCTCACTCTCACCATTCCTATGGCAGAGATTGAGGATCTACCGCCCTCTATGCAACCTCACGTAGTGGGGGCACCACGGGCGTGGGTCCGGCTTTTTTGGAATTTGGAAAATGTCATTAATCATTACAACCAGGCTCACAGAGCCCGTCCCTAGTTAGGTTGTACTTTTTCGTGCCGAGGGAACTACTTGTATATTTTTGAGGGTATAATCCCTGTGACTCATTACTGGTCGTATTTTTGAGGCGCTTTCCCCCACTCATGTAATATGATATTTTTTGATATTATATATGGATTTTTATGTATTTTTATGTGTTTATGGAATACATCTAATTTACAAATGTATTTACATGTGCATGTGTGCATTTTTCTTTATATGTGTGCAATATGCCAATCTAATACCTGACTAGCTAGGGCATCTGTAATTTGATTCAATCTCCTAAGAACATGGATATACGTAATGTAATCAAAGTTTCATATTAAGAGACATACCCTAAGGAACCGTCAGTGTAGAGTAGGATCATAAACACGGTAAATTCCATTTAACTGAGACACAATCGGTTGAGCATCTAAATATACCCGAAGGCGAGAAATACCCTGCGACACATTGTCATGCAACAACTCTAAAACTGCACTATATTCAACAACATTATTTGTGGTGTCACCTAAACAGATACCCCCTGAAGATAACAATTGGCCTTGAGATGTGTAAATTACCCAAGCTGTGGAAGCGAGCCTCCGAGTGTGTCGGCTTGTGCCATCCACAAACCCAACGAACACCTCTGATTCACTTGACATCTGCCACAGTGAAAAAGATGACATCAAATGACACGTCAAAAAGGTAAAAACTAAAAAGTAGAAAAAGTACAGGTACTATACATATGTTAAAAAAAGTTACCCAAGGTGACCTACCTATGAGCAATACTTCTTGAGGTCGAGCCCATTTATAGGCTCTGCCAAAGAATTTCCCTCAAAATCAACCAGACGATAAGCACCCTTTTTTAGAACCTCTTTTACGATGAAAGGTATGAACCGCATGGGTTTGAACTTGCCTGCCCCTAGGGAGTCCTTATCTTGGTCATAGACCAAGACAAGGTCACCTTCAGAGAAAATCCTAGGACAAACGCACCGATCATATTGACACTTGACTTTTTTCTTGTGAGCTTCGTTGGCCAAGGCCACATCATGACGTTGCTCATTGAGCTATTCTAGGTATAATAAACGTTATTCCAATGGTGAAGTGTCTGGTAAGAAATGGACTGCCAATTTTAGAGATGGGATTTGACACTCTATAGGCACGACTGCTTCCAGACCGTAAACGAGTTGAAAAGGTGAGAAACCGGTTGCAGTATTGATAGATGTTCTGTAGGCCCACAAGGATGAGTTTAACATCAAATGCCAATTTGTCTTGGCCGAATTGATTCTTCGTTGTAAAATGGTCTTGAGAGATTTATTGACAGCTTCCACCTGACCATTCGCTTGAGGGTAGTAAGGTGACGAGTGTTCTTGTCTCAACCCAAGTTTTGATGTTAACTTGATCATCATTATGTTCTGAAAGTGACTTCCATGGTCAGTGACAATCTCTCTCAGGATGTCGAACCTTGCTATAATCTAGTTAAATAAAAAGAGGGCGACAGTTTCTCCATCATCCTTGAACGTTGGCATAGCTTCGACCCACTTGGTGAGGTAGTCTACTGCTACGATGATATAATGGTGCCCCCTTGCTGAAGGGGGGTTGCATGTAGTGTAATCAATCCCCCACTTGGTAAAGGGGCCAACGGTGACGACGTGAAATATGGGAGTAGGGTGTATTCTCATCTTCCATGAGAAGATTTGACACGGGTGGCACTTCTTGACTGATTCAATACAATACTTGATCAATGTCAGCTAGAAGTAACTAGCTCGTAGAGTCTTTTAGGTTGTTTCCAACCCAGACAAATGAATGCCACATGCTCCAGTGTGGAAATTGTTAAGCACAATTTCGGCTTCTTCATGAGTGAGGCACCGATGAAGGATGCAATCTACACCTCTACGATACAAAGTATCTTCGAGTATGAGATAGTTCTTGGCTTGATGGAATATGCAGCGAGGCTCATCACGAGAAGTAGAAGCGAGGCACTTCAAAGTCTGGAGATAGACAAGTATATCTCCATACCAAGGGTCAGAAGATGAGATCAAAAACATGTCTCCTGGGATAGGCGATTATTCAGGCATAACATCACTTGACTCGACCGAAAGTTTCGAGATGAGTTCCGCAAAGACCAATGACTTTTTGGATTTCGCCGAAACAAAATCTAAGTCAAATTGCTAGAGGACAACTATCCATCTGCTGATTTTTCCACCTATTACCTGTCGTGTCAATACGTATTGAAATGGGTTCACAATGATAATGATTGTAGTCTTGCAAAACATGATATAATGATGGAACCATTGGACAGCATGAACTCCTACCAACACAGGTTTTTCAATGTGGGCATAATTGAGTTCCAGTCCCACTAGGCCTCAACTCAGGTAATAAATCACATATTCTGAGAGCATATCGTCTTCTTGAACTAAAACCATACCGATGGACAACTCTGTTGCAGCCAAGTACAATAAGAATTATTTATTATAATTGGGTGGCCAAAGTAGAGGGGAAGTCATGAGGGCTCATTTCAATACGTCGAAAGAGAACTAAGCGGCTTTGTCCCAATGAAAAGGAACATATTTATTTAGTAAAAGCATAAAAACTTTTGTGATCTCGGCATAATTTGCGATGAAACACCGTAAAAAGTTCGTTTTACCCTGTAAACTTTGAAGCTGAAGGATTGTACGTGAGGATGCAACTGAACTATTGCCTCAACCTTGAGAGGATCGACCATGATCCCTGTTGTCAAAATGATGAAACCAAGAAGATGGTCTGACATTATGCAAAAGCTGCATTTGTTGGGATTCAACTGAATTCAGAAGTAGCGACATCGCTCAAAGATAAGTCGGAGGTGTGTGGGATGATCAGTTCTCTTACAATATCATGATGCTAAATCATCTAAGTAGGCCTCGACGATATGTTTGAGGTCGTGGAAAGAAAAAGACATGACCCGCTGAAAAGTGGCTCCAACATTTTTCAGACCAAAAGGCATCTTATGATAAGAGAATGTACCCCATGGACATATGAAAGTTGTTTTGTGTTGGTCCTCGGGTTTGATCTGTATCTGATTGTATCACAAAAAGCCATCCATGAAATAAAAAGCCACGCAACCTACGCATTCATCGACAATATGGTCAATAAATGATGTGGGAAAATTATCTTTGGGACAGGCCTTGTTCAAATCATGGAAGTCTGTACATACACGAAGTTCGTATAAAACCTTCTTTGAGCAGTTTTTCTACTTTAACCTTAATAGTTGTTGCTTTCTTAGGATTAATTAGATGAAGCTTCTACCGAACCAGCTTAGCATCAGGATAAGTTATGATTTCGTGTTTGACAATTTTTGGATCAATGCCTGGAATTTCCTCGTAAGACCAAGAAAAAACATCACAGAATTCCTTAAATAAATTTGTGTAGGTTTGAAACTCTTCAGGGGAGCAATCCGCTCCAATGAAAACATTCTCTATGACACCACGGGTTCTGGAGATATTGATAGGTATCGTTGCAGCAATAGTTTCCATATTACCTTCGGCATAAACAACGTGGGTAGCTAAGGGGTTGATAGGACAAGACCTATCTCTAGTCATAGTCAAAGTGAATTCCCCTGCTTCAATTCTGCTTAACTCTGGGAGGAAGTAAGATCTGTGATGAATATCGTCCCAGGGTTTGTTCGAACTAGTCATTTCCTCAATGATTTCTTTGTCAGAGGGAAAGACTAAGTCTAAAGAGTCTGTATCAGTGAGGGAACCTTGAGCCCAAATAGGCTCTAAAGTCGGATCTAACTCTTGTGCTGGAGTTGGATCGGGATCGATAGAAGCTTGCTGGACTAAAGAGTATGCTACTTCTACCACAGACAAGGGCATGGACATGCCATGGTGCTCGGTCCCTTCCATCGTGGTCGATGGGAAAGGAAGAATCCACGGATCGTTGAAGTAATTCGTGCGAAACGACAAAACCTGGAAAATATCAACCTTATGGTGGTCTGATATGAACTTCACATCACCCTAAGGAGGTGGATAATCAAATGTACCCATCAAAGGTGGGCACAAACCAACTCCTATGTTGACTATGTCGAGTTGATTATTATCAATCATTGGGATCGTGGATGCCCCCAATGAAGGGTCATAATAGGATAAAGACAACAGATCAATGGTCACGATCCGACCTTCGTGTGGAAACAACAAGACCCGGAAAACTATCGTGACCACTGCTTGCATGGCATAGGTCCAACTCTTTCCTAACAAAAGATTTTAGTCGAGCAATGCATCAACTACCTCGACTTCGACACACACATTTTTCCCCCCTAGCTGCACTGGGAAAGAAGGAATGATGCCATGTGGCCGGAAAGAATGACCGTCGAAAGTGATGAGAAGAGTAGGTGATGGAGACAAAGCGGGCTATCTAATGGCCTTCCAACATGCCAAAGACATTATGCATGTCAAGGCGTCCTCATCAACCACCGTGCAAAAAATGTTTCAAGTAAAAGTTTTCATGGTGTAAGCCACTACTATCTAGAATGCTACGTGGTAAGGAACACGAGGTTTTAAGTCAGACGTATCAAGCATGATTATACACGGGTTACAAGTCTCGGTAGATCCTAAAGAGGCTAATAGAGACTTTCCATGGGAAGGGCAGCTTTGGACAACTTCCAAAGCTGACATCGCACAAGGGGTTTGAGACAAATCCTCCACCACAGAGTAGTTCTGGGTGGCCCTTGCATTTGGGTTATGAGAATCTTTTTTAAACACACCTTTTGGGATGTGCATCATGGTTTCTCCCAACGTCTTCTCAATCTAAAGAGGAAGAGATGGGATTTCAGCTTCTTTACTTTTCTCATAGGTACTTGGCTTACTATAGTCATGTGCTCTAGTCATTATAAAGGCATCACCTTTCACCATATACACATTCACTGAATTTGGATTATTCACAGGAAGAGGGGGACCTTGACTTCCCCCTTCCGTTCTTGTAGAGTCTTGGGTTAAATTTTTCCCATGTTGAAATGGGTTCGTTAACACAAAAATATGTTGCTGTGATAATAACTTTTGGGCCTCTGCAAGTCGAGGGAACTGATGAGTTAGGTGATCTTCCACGCAAAGGTTACATGGATACTTCACTTTTCTTTTCTCAATGTTGCCCCCACTAGCATTATTGGTGGGTTTCTTATCCCCCTTACCCTTCTTACATTGTTTTCTCTTGCCATTAGGCTACTGGGTGGCTTTTGGATTTGTCGATTGCACACTGTGTACATCCTACATTTGGGTAGGGGGAGCAGCTAGAACAATAGTCTGGTTGGTCGTTGTGTGCTATATAGACAGTTGTTGTAATTGTTTTATCAGTTGTTCAGCGAGATTTTCTTGTGCTAAACCAACAATACCATCGAAATGAGGTCCAACTCTCTGTCTAGTTTTATCAAGTATGGAGTGTGGCACATCCGACAAGATTTTGTACAGTAGACCAGACTGAGAATAAATGAGCTCAAGTTGTTGAGCTCTCATGATGGCATCTTCTTCGGAAAACACTCCCGACATTGCGATGTCTTTGGATAACTGGGGGACCAAAGAATTAAGGAACCACTCAAGAAGGAATGTTGGTGGGACTGGCACCTTAATTAAACTCTTCCAACCTCTCCATTCTCGGATGTGATCCAAGATATGGTTTGCCTTTGTCTGTGAGAAATTGGCCAGCAATTTTGTACCCACATCGTATCTCACAGGTAATTGGAAATGGTTTAGAAAATCCATTTCCAATTCTCCGAAGAAAGAGTATCGTGAGCGGTCGAGCTCAATGTACCATTTCGTAGCACTCCCAATGAGAGTGCATTGAAACAATCGCAACTGAATGGAGTCATATTTCAACGAATTAGATGAGCACCAAAGGTGAAAAGTAGTCACATTATCTCTTGGATCTTCGTTAGGCTTGGCTTTAAACTTGGGTATGTCCGAAGGAAACTTCATCGACATAAGGGGCCAATGCGGATCGTGAAAGATAGGGTCATTCAACAACCTTGTTAAGTTAGGCAAATGCAAGGTTGCCAGGAAAGATAGCTTTGGTTGCTTGTGATAACCATGGAAAAAGGGGCATGGAGTTTGACTGGCACCAGATTGCCAGGAAAAGTTGGGTTGCTGGCCAGGATTCTGGTAGAAACCATGGCCATGACCAGCATACAGATTCTACGTTTGAGGAGACATAATCGGTTGATTCCCAAAATAGGACGTAGATGGTTGGGCTTGCATTACATTTGTAGGACTTTGGGAAGGGTTGCTCCATGCTGATCCCATGGGCATAGGTCTTGCACCCTGCCCGGGGTTCCGTTGGTTGTGAAAGGAGTTGCTCCTGATCGGCATTTCTGATGAGGGAACTGGTCCCTGCCAAGTATTCCAAGGTCCTGGTGCAGAAGGAATTCCTGAGTGTGCCCCCTATGCAGGAATAGTACCCTGCATAGGATTTGGTTGTCCATAACTGGGATTGTTCCCAGTCGAAAAAGTAGCTGATGAGAAAGAGTTCTTACCAAATGCTCCAAACAAGGAAAATGGTATCGAACCTACCGGCATACTTTGAGAAGGTAGTCCTTGACTCCCTACTCCTATCGCACTATGGTGTGTGTTTGGTCCGGTGGGCAGTTGGTGAGCACCGTTGAGTGAAAGGGACAAAGGAAGGATATGACCTTTTGAAGTGCCCCCTATGGACCCTAGTAGAGGAGTGTTAAAGCTCCTTGCCCGTAGACCTACAGTCTTTGTAGTGGAGGAGGTAAGTACAGGGCTTGTACCTGAGTTGGGCATCCCATATGAGAATGGAGGGCCTATCGCACTCTGTAAGAAAGGATTAGTGGTCACCACCAAAGATGGGGTCGGACCACTACTCATGGTAGAGGTAGTTGAGACCATGGTGGCTCATACCAACGATGGTGGGTTAGGGAGTGGAACACCCCCTGTGGTGAAAATTGTGGTTGGAATAGAAGGATTCCCGACATAAGTGGTAGCATTTGTTTCCATTGCTGCGTGCGGCACTGTCTAGTTCTCGTAAGGTAGGACATGTACGACGATGGGTGCCAATAGATCAGTAATTGGAGGGTTGTAAGGACCAAGAGCTTCCTCTCCGAGGTCTTCAATGGTTGGTTCCTCTGGATGTTGGTCAGGCATAGTTTCCTATGACCCAGTTTCTTCAAAAGGCCCTTGTTGGTCTAGCTTTCACCTTAGCAGCAGTGGGGGTGGCTCCAGTGTAACCGGTGACAGGCCTAGAAGCCTTCATGACTGGTAGAGCTCATGATCCTCCACTTTGTGAGAAGATCAAAGACACACTAGGGCTTTCTATTCGTTCAAAAAAACAACACACACTAGAAAAAGTCCCTACGAGATAAAACAAGCAATCACTAAACTAATTGGAAGAACAGTTACAACAACCAACACTAGAGAAACTTACCGGTGCAAGTGAAACTCGAATACGAAAACACCCTCTGGGTATACTCTACAAAGCGTGGCCCGATGTCTGTCCTAGGTATCGTGGTATACCCACGCAGTCACCTGTGTAAGTCCCTAGAAAGATAGGCAACTAGGTTGCCAAGGTGCGAAAAGTCACCAGGCAAGTACAATCGACAGTTGGGTAGACCACAATCAACAGAGTATGAAGCCTGAAACCTATCAAGGGTATCAAAATCAAGTGGTCTGAAAGACAACTGAGGACCTCGAACGGATTCAAGATCCACAAAGCTCCGTGGCAAATGAAATCGACGAAATCCCAAGACAAGCCCTCTATATGTGTTCTCCACTACACTTGGTCTGACTTTGGAGGGGTTATCTCTACTACCTTTCCTTACGCGACCTCATTTTTATCCCCTGTGTTAGAGGGGGGTCCCAGATAAATTTCACGATACTGAACATGGACACTCCCTAACTCAAACTCCAATGTTTGTTTCAATGGCATTGAAGAGTTTCCTCTCCAACCGAATTCAAGGCCCTAACCCTAAACTAGTTGGTTGACCCTACAAACATAAA
>SNQJ01S0064565.1:38682-55437 GCA_010110895.2 Picea sitchensis
CGTTGTGTGCTATATAGACAATTGTTGTAATTGTTTTGTCAGTTGTTCGGTGGGATTTACTTGTGTTGAACCAACAATACCATCGAAATGTGGTATAGCTCTTTGTCTGGTTTTATCAAGTATGGAGTGTGGCACATCCAGTAATATTTCTTACAGTAGACCAGACTGCGAATAAATGAGCTCAAGCTATTGAGCTCTCATGATGGAATCTTCTTTGGAAAAAACTCCCGACATTGCGACGTCTTTGGATAACTGGGGGACCAAAGACATAAGGAACCACTCAAGTAGGAATGTTGGTGGGACTGGCACCTTAATTAAACTCTTTTGACCTCTCCATTCTCATATGTGATCCGAGATATGGTCTGCCTTTGTCTGTAAGAAATTGGCCAACAATTCTGTACCAACATCGTATCTCACGGGTAATTGGAAATGGTTTAGAAAATCCATTTCCAATTCTCCGAAGAAAGAGTATCTTGAGCGGTAGAGCTCAATGTACCATTTCGCAACACTCCCAATGAGAGTGCGTTGAAACAATCGCAACTGAATGGAGTCATCTTTCAATGAATTAGATGAGAACCAAAGGTGAAAGGCAGTCACATGATCTCCTATATCTTTCTTAGGCTTGGCTTTAAACTTGGGTATGTCTAAAGGAAACTTCATCAGCATAAGGGGCCAATGTGGATCGTGAAAGATAGGGTCATTCAACAACCTTGTTAAGTCAGGCAAATGCAAGGTTGCCAGGAAAGATAGTTTTGGTTGCTGGTGATAACCATGGAAAAAGGGGCCTAGAGTTTGAATGGCACTAGGTTGCTAGGAAAAGTTGGGTTGTTGGCCAAGATTCTAGTAGAAACCATGGCCATGACCAGCATATGGATTCTACATTTGAGGAGACATCATCGACTGATTCCCAAAATAAGACGTAGATGGTTGGGCTTGCATTACATTTGGAGGACTTTGGGAAGGGTTTCCCCATGCTGATCCCATGGGCATAGGTCTTGCACCCTACCTAGGGTTCCATTGGTTGTGAAAGGAGTTGCTCCTGATCGGCATTCCTAACGAGGGAACTGGTACCTGCCAAGTATTCCAAGGTCCTGGTGTAGAAGGAATTCCTAAGTGTGCCCCCTGTGCAGGAATAGTACCTTGCATAGGATTTGGTTGTCCATAACCGGGATTGTTCCTGGTCATAAAAGCAACTGATGAGAAAGAGTTGTTACCAAATGCTCCAAACAAGGAAAACGGTGTCGAACCTACCGGCATACTTTGAGAAGGTAGCCCTTGACTCCCTGCTCCTATCACACTATGGTGTGTGTTTGGTCCGACAGACGGCTGGTGAACACCGTCGAGTGAAAGGGAAGGAAGGATATGACCTCCTGAAGTGCCCCCTATGGACCCTGGTAGAGGAGCGTTAAAGCTCCCTGCCCCCAGACCTACAGTCTATGTAGTGGAGGAGGTAAGTACAGGGCTTGTACCTGAGTTGGACATCTCGTATGAGAATGGAGGGCCTATCGCACTCTGTAAGAAAGGATTAGTGGTCACCACCAAACATGGGGTCAGACCACTACTCATGCTAGAGGTAGTCAAGACCATGGTGGGTTAGGGAGTGGAACACCCCCTATGGTGACAGTCGTGGTGGGAATAGAAGGATTCCCGATAGAAGTGGTAGCATTTGTTTCCATTGTTGCGTGTGGCACTATCTAGCGCTTGTAAGGTAGGACCTGTATGACGATGGTCATCGATAGATTAGTAATTGGAGGGTTGTAAGGACCAAGAACTTTTGCTCCGAGGTCTTCAACAGTTGGTTCCTCTAGATGTTGGTCAGGCACAGTTTCATGTGACCCGGTTGCTTCAAAAGACCCTTGTTGGTCTAGCTTTCGCCTTAGCGATGGTGGGGGTGGCTCCAGTGTAACCGGTGATAGGCCTAGAAGCCTTCATGACTGGTGGAGCTTGTGATCCTCCACTTTGTGAGAAGATCAAAGACACACTAGGGCTTTCTATTCGTTCAAAAAAACAACACAGACTAGAAAAATCCCTACGAGATAAAACAAGCAATCACTAAACTAGTTGGAAGAATAGTTACAAAAAACAACACTAGAGAAACTTACCGGTGCAAGTGAAACTCAAATACGAAAGTACCCTCTAGGTATACTCTGCAAAGCATGGCTCGATGTCTGTCCTAGGTTATTCGGTATACCCACGCAGTCACCTGTGTAAGTCCCTAGAGAGATAGGAAACTAGGTTGCCAACACACAAACAATCACCAGGCGAGTACAGTCGATAGTCGGGTAGACCACAATGAGCAGGATATCAAGCCCGAAACCTATCAAGGGTATCAAAATCAAGTGGTTTGGAAGACAACTAAGGACCTCAAATGGATTCGAGATCCACAAAGATCCATGGCAAATGCAATCGATGGAATCCCAAGACAAGACCTCTATATGTGTTCTCCACTACACTTGGTCCGGCTTTGGAGGGGTTATCTCCGCTACCTTTCCTTACGCGACCTTGTGTTTAGCCGCTGTGTTAGAGGGGGGTCCCAGATAACTTTCATGATACTAGACTTGGAGACTCCCTAACTCAGACTCCAATGTTTGTTTCAATGGCATTGAAGAGTTTCCTCTACAACCCTAAACTAGTTGGTTGACCCTACAAACATAAAAAGTCTAATTAATTTTAGATTTAGCGTTAATTTTATGGCTTGTCTTAAGTCAAGGATTATGGAAATGAAATTAGTGATGTTTTGAGAGACGAAAAGAAAAGATAAATAGAAAGCTAGAAACAAAATGAAATCTTTAACCAACTTTTCAAACCTATTTTTTTTTCTAAGATCTATGGACAACAAAATCAAAATAGAATTTCACTCGAATATGAGCTACTTATGTTCTAAGTAAAAAGCCAAGAAATTATGAAAGAAAACTTTTCGTGATTATCAATGCAACTAAATATTCAATCAATCAAAACAGTGAAATTATTTATTTATTTATTTAATGCTCACAAAAGCAGAAAGGAAAAATACCGACAAGTAAATACCATGAAAAACTTTTGGCCTAATCACAGATCGCAATGAGTCACAAAAAATAACACATAAGCAGATTACAATGGACTCTCACACTTGTCTAAAAACCCTATAAAAGGAAAAAAATTGCGGAAAACTTCTTAATGAAAAAGAAAAATATTGTTGTGATCAAACCTAAGTTACTGATTGCTATGATAGAGACTAAAAAACCTAAGGGGTATAACTCTTGATAAGGAAAATGATGATTGCCTTTCCCTCAACAAAAATTTTCTCAACAGGCACGCGACTGACAATTCAACAGCCTTTGTGTGCACACGGGCTGTGTAAAGTTAGGGCACATGTACACATGTTCAAACCTTATGCAAGCCACATGTACTTCTATAACTCTTTCAAAAATAAAAGGAAAAGCAATCAAGCACTGGCAGAGACTACTGGTATTGAGAACTAGAATCTCTTTAAGACTTAGAAAATGACTTTTCCAGAAAGAAGAAAACAATGCAGGGAAAATTTCATAGAACAAAACCAATCTGAGATGAAACCCAAGCTACAAAACTTCAAACATAGAAACCAGAATGAGATCTATAAAACCCGTGAGGAGGATAACTCGTGACAAGGGAGAGGATGACTGCCTCTTTAAAAAAAAAATTATGAATTCACACACGTGACTGACACTTCATCAGCTAGTGTGTACATGCGGGTTGTATGAAGGTAGGGTGTGGGTACATGCGTGCAGGCCTTGTACAGGCCGCATGTACCTTTGTGATTCTTGCAAAAAAATAATGTAGCTAAGAAAAGAAATAGAGACCACTGGTATGGAAGACCAGAATCTCTGTCAACTCAAACTTTTGCAGAAACTTTAAAAGTAAAGGATGAAACCAAATTTTTTTAAAATACCCAAGAAATCAATCCCAAAAAACCCTAGAGATCCCCAGTATGGTCGCCAATTCTGTTGTGGGTGGGAATCCCTCCTACGGACTAGCCCTAAGGTTTTTTATCATGCACGCAAAAATGACCTAAATATTATTACTTATTACCATCATTCGAGGCCTAAACCCCCATTACTCATATGTGAATACAAAGTTCAAGAGATCAAGTTATCATACCTTATTTTCCATGTTTGATGTCGATCCTTTTTAACACATGGTTGTTCTTTGACTGCAACTCTCCTCCCAAGGCTGACCTGCATTCACAAAAGATAAACAAAAAAATCCACATGCATTAGATCTATGAACTAATGGGTTTGAGATTTAATCATTCATACAATCAATATTCAAATAAATGACAATCTCATATGGTGGGATGGGAAAAGCAATTCTTTTATTAACATCACAATGATACCTTACAATGATAAAGTTGGCCACTGCTCCTCGATCCTGGTCCTAGGCTCTTCTTTCATGTCTTCCAACTGCTTTTCTCTATATTTCTCTTTACAAAAGGATAGCTAAATGTTGGGACAAAGGGAATGCCAATTTGGGTATAGTTTCTCTACTATGATTTTCCTCCTTTCAAATGGGACCCCTACCCCTTCTTTTATAGGCTAGAAGGAGCTAGGTATTTGTTCGAGTGACCGGACATGCATGGCCAAAAGGTTTAGTTAAATTTCCCAAAGTTGTGTGTTCCATCATCAAATTTTATTTTTTCGTGCTTTTGTAGGTACACGTAGGCTGTAGTGAGTCGGCTAGCGTGTACACGCATGCAAGGCACGCGGGCCTTTAAAAATGGAGTTTTTAAGAAGAGTTGTTCAGTGATGGCTTGGAAAAGAAGGGCTATGAGATGGCCTGATGTGAGGTAAGCATGTATTGAGCAAATTAGGGTTATAACAGTAAGAGACTATGTGAAAGCTTAATGTTGTACCCTAGCTCAAAGAAGGAGGAATTGGCGGAGTGCGCGTAGATCTCCTATCTTCTACAGAGTAGGATTTGGATGCTATGTGCCTGTAAGAATCTTGACCAAAGATAATAAATAAGAGAAGAGTTGGTGGGCGTAGCCCCAGGTTGGGGGTGAACCACGTACATGTTGTGTTGCTATGCTTTGTGCAATGTACTAATGTGTTTATGTGTTTACTTGCTTAGTGCTTTAATATAGATAAATGATAGATAGATTTGTTGATGCTTTGTGCTTAATAATACGGATGGATGTTAGATCTGACCTATGTAAATATGCTTCATGCTTAAATATCTTAGATTTGGATGAATACTGTCATGATCTGTAGTTTAGGGTTTATATGCGCTGAGAGTAGGATTTAACTACATTGTAAACTAAGACTGGATATTGATGAATGTTAACTACTAAGTGCTCTGTTAATTGTTAGAATCATAGATCTGTATCCCAGCTAAGGTTGTGGATAGTGGAGTCCTGCAACCACCCCTGCCTCTGCCTCAGGTGAGACTTCATCTGCTTCGCAGGTGTTTCCGAAAGGGCCCATAGTTAGGGTTTTGTTGGTGCACTGTTGTAGCGTTGAACCCTGGGTCTTCCCTTGTTCCAACAAATGGTTCTGTTTTCGGGACCTAAAACTTTGATTGCTGGGAACTGAGGAAAAGGGAGTGTTGTGCAAAGATTTGAACTAAAAAAAGAGAAAAGCTTTGTGCATAGAACTATTGCAGTACCACTTGACCTGTGAAGCTCTGTGCTAAGGGGAAAGGTTGGATCTGAAGAAAAGAGGTAAGATCTGGAAGCTTTGTGCCATAATAAAGGTGAAATTGAGAATAAAGAGGTAAGATCTGTAACCTTTGTGCTCCGTAGAAGTAAGATAAGTGGAAATTTTTGTTTCTAAAGTATGGATCTAGGTCTGTTTAATAAGACTTGTCCTAGCTTGAAAACTAGGGCACTGTTAAATGAAATAAGATTTGATATGAGTAGATCTGATAAGAATTGTAAAATATATATTATACCTATGCATAGAGAGAATGTTTGGGCTAACAAATTGATGAAGAACCCTAGAAAGAATTTTTTGCAGTTTAGCTACTATGATCCTAGTGCGCAGTACATAAAAAGTTGGGGATCATTTAAAAGAAAGAGAGGATTAACCCTTTGTTATAGTTGCAGAAAACTGGGACATTCTGCTAAGGAATTCCCTCGAATAAGACCTAGTTTCCTCTGTTGCAATGCTATGGACCATGAAGTATTGGATTTCCCTAGAATGATTTATAAGGTTGAAAGAATGAATATGAGACAATAAGACCATGAGAAAGGTCAAGCAACTAAGACCATGCCAGAACCCCAGAAAGAATCAGAGAAAGTATTGCTACATATGAAAGAAACCCTGAATGACCACCGACATATCAGCTTATCAGAGATATTCAAATAAAAAGAGTGCATCGAAGCAAGAATAGGAGACTTTGACATTGATTGTCTTCTGGATGAAGAAACGTAGGTGAATATTATGATAGGAAGAACTTGGGAAACCTTATGAAAGCCTGTTATGATTCCTTCATTTGGAGGAATAGGATTATTCAGAGGAAAACTATAACCCTATGTGGAAAGCTCACCCAGATATGTATGAATGCCAATGGAACTTCAACAGAGGAAGATTCTAATATTGTTAAATTTACTGAGAAAAACTCCCCATTTGGTATATTTCTCGAAAAAACTTGGATTGAAAGAGATTAGGCCAAAAGGAAATAAGAAGAGGTATTAGAGAAGAAGAAGCAAGATTTGAAAGATTTCATGACTAGGAGGATCACCCACTTGATTAAAGAACAGGAAAATAGATCAAAGTTGTTTAACACCAGAGACTTGGATGTCGAAGTTGCAAGAGCACAAGGGGACTCATAGAAGACTGAAACACCTACCCCAGATAAAGAAGAAGTATTTCCCTTGAATCCTAGGAAAGAATCTCAACAACACGAAGTTACTATGCCAAAAGAAGATAAGAATCAGAATGGAAAGAGGAATATCGAGACGAAGCTCACTGGAGCAAAGGATAGAAAACTCAGTAAGAAGAGAGCTAAGATCGAAACGTTACAGAAGGTTCCAGAGGGAACTTCACAGAAGGAACATTTGCAAAACTGGAACTTCATTGGGATATTAGAACAATGTCACATGGCACTTCACCATGGCATAGCAATATTTCTGATGGGAACAGTATAACCATTAGACAGACACCCCGAACGGGTAGAAAGTCATTTATGGTCAAACAACTTGCCACCAGACCATTGGGACCGTGTTGTAACAGATAGAATTGAGTTAATGAAGACTTCTCGCCCGTTGGAGAGACACGTTTCCGATTTATCTATTTATTCCATTGAGCCTTGCACCGAGAAAACATTTTACAATCGTGAATATCTGAGCTCGCAGATTAGTTGATTTTTCACAGTGATCATCGTGTTATCACTACCCATCCCATTGCATTGAGCAGTTACTCTTCGAACCCAAGATATTCAACCACGAGCGTGTATGTCCGAAGAACTTAGCGTAGTCGAAGAGTCTATGAAGGAGGTACTCATCGACCTCATGACTAAAAGAGTCATGTATGAAAGAGTAATGTATGTGGGTGTACAAGCATCATCGACGAGAGGAGTGCAAGCCTCTCCGTTGACTGCTTCCAGATCTGAACCATCCCCACCATCAACGGAAAAGAGAACCAAGCAAAGATATGACCTAGCAAATGTGAAGCTAATCCCGACCATATTACTCGACTACATCTCGCCTCTGGTAGGCATGGTGAGTCATGATAGTGTGCCAAGATATTTCGAGAACACTATGGTTACTGCGTACCTCCCGAAGGGGATACGCATAGTTCAAGCACATCAGGACAAGATCGCAAGGTTGAAGTTCAACGACTTCAACCTAGGAGATCACAAGAACCAGAGTATGGTCGCCCCATATAAATACTTGGCCAGGACAAAGAGGAATAACTCAAAGATAATCCCCCAACTGTGGAATTTGAACCTCACACAATCCACCCTATTAAATGTAATGAAAATCCCACACTTCAGAAGGCATCAGGAAGTTAACGCCTATGTCAAGCTAGTACTTTCATGTTACCATGGTGGCTACTTATGGATAGAACACCATATCACATTCGATCCAACGCTAATCCATAGGATCATAGGATTGAGTATGCAAGGACCCGACCCATAGGAATTCTATCGAGGAAAAGCCATAGATCGTGCACTAGCACAGAAGATCAAGGATACATATGACAATGTTGAGAAGGGGATGTGAGGCTACAAGGTAGCTTCCATCCAGAGTGGCGTAGTGAGCCTAGAATGCCAATTAATAGTTGGAAATATAGTAAGGAATAATAGACCCATGCAGGTCATGGGCTTTTTCATTGACCTCACAGGGAAGTGTGTAGAAGGCCTACAATGAATTGGTCAACGTACCTAGTTATCCAGTTGGAATTGGACTATCGCGAAGCACAGGATCAGGGTTATGAGTTCCACTTTAGTTGGCTCTTGATCCTCATCGGGTTTGTTTCTTAGGAAATGCTGGAAGGTATGACCTTCCTATACATTGAGTCATTTGAGCCACTTGCTGTGAAGTTCACTACACTCTGGTACTCGAGCGATATGAGAAAATAGTGGCAGTCAAACGTTGTTTTTCACACATATTACCTCCAGCTGAAGAGATTCATCGAAGTTGAACCTCACATGATTTTGAACACCCTACAGAGGTTCCGAACCCTCATGAAGTTTCATGCAGACCGACACTTCATATATATTAATACACGAGTAGATGAACATAAGGAGCAACTTCAGTCGTACTACAAGCTCATGGAAGAATACCTTGAAGAGATCACTAAGGACTAGTTAGGAGGCCTCCTTATTCCCGCTAACCCTATAGATATGTTTGACCCTGAAATTGATATCCCTGAGGATGCTCACAAAGAACATGACACACCCAGAACCAACAGAAAGAAGAGGACTGAAGAAGTCCATGACTTAAGCAGTGCCTCCAAAAAGACTGGTTCAGGATCACCTAACCAAGGGGGTGATGATGAAGTAGAAGAGATAAATGGAAAATAAGATGACTAGAAACAAGGCGAAGTAACACCACCTAGAGATGAGGTTGATCCTTTGAAGAAGAGGAAGGTTTCTCCCCCGAAACCCTCTTCCCAAAAGAAATCCAGAGCCACTTTGACCAATAGTTAGGGTTTTGTTGGTGTGTTGTTGTAGCATTGAACCCTAGGTATGCCTCTGTGCCAACATGCTGATAATAGGGGTAAATTCAAAATACCAAATAATTCCGCTCAGATTATCCAAAGAGATAAAAAAAACAGGGATAGGGATGATTAGAAAATCCAAAACCCTCTCCAAAACAACCTAGTTATTGATGAAGGAGAGGAAGAAGATCTAGATCCTGAAATCCATTATCTAGGTGACACCTCTTCATATCCTCATTTAACTCAGTATACATTTGAAGAGGCTCTCATGAGAAGCCAACTAAATGAGTTGAGCAAAGAGGAAAGGACCAACAACAGTCCGAATAAATATAACTAGAGATCAAAGAAGAAAAAAGGGAAGCTTGACATTCTTGATCATCCTACTAGAGCAGAGAAGCCTCCTAAAGAGGTGGTAGAAAACAATAAAGAAAAGGAGGTACAAAACCCCCCATCAATGGCCAAAATACCTATCCCAAAAGTGAAGGATATTCTGAAGCCTCCCTCCTCTTTCATCTTTGAGCATGATATCCAAAAAATTAGAATCCATGTACCTCTTTCAGAGTTGGTCAAGCATGAGGACTTCAAAAGTTGCCTCTCCAAAATGTTGCATACCGAGCCTTCGTTGCATTCCACAGACTCAGTCAACCTCCAAGATGAAAAGCATGATGTCATACTAGTGCCTTTGTTGGAAGATAGAGATGACTCCTCCCCTCCTTTATACACTTCATTGAACATCCATGATAAGGTGTTGCACAACGGCCTAATGGATTCTGGGGAATCTCACAATCTTATGTCTAAGATTTTCATGGAGGATATTGGGTTGGAAGTTACAAAAGCTTATCATGACCTGTATTCATTCAATTCTAGGAATGTGAAGTGCCTTGGGGTTATCAAATACTTGGTCGTATCTATAATAACCCTCGGCCAAACCCAATTGTAATTGTAAATGAAAAGGTACTTAAGCTGGTGATATGTTTGATATCATTTTTTGTATGCACCTTTCATGGCATAGTGCATGCATGTACCGCACAGTAAATTGATGAAGTGTGCACATTCTAGGATACCCCATGCAACATCTTAAGTGCGCGCGATATTGATTCCAGCGAGCCTTTGTGTATATGTTGTGTTTTATAGGCTGGTGAGCCAGTTTTGTGATGATTAGGCCGGAGAGCCTAGATGTTAAAGGCCAGTGTGCCTATTTTTGTATATGTCTCATGATTAATATAAAATACATCGCTACGTGCAGATCGACCACGATAAAAGAGATGGGGGACTAAACTCCACTAGATAGGGAAAGGGAGGGCCAAAAGTTAAGGAAAAGGGCTAAGATAGGGAGCTTAAGACAAAAACAAATATTATATTAATATTTCTTAAATCACAAAGTATGGATAATCATTTTATCCTAATCTCTAAAGTTGGGGACAATTGGGCCAAAGTAGCTCCCAACATGACAAGTGTCAAGTTGGGAAATGCATAGATATTGTTGGGACTTAGTTCATTTTTGGCACACCTTCCATCATTCTTCCATCATTCATCCATTATGGCATGACCTTTGACATCATTGAGATATACTTCATACCTTCATGTCACTGTACCAGAACCTATATCCATAACCATACCTGATTATGTAGCTGGTTAGATTGGGAACTGGACTGAAGCAGCGAGTTGTCAAGCCCGTGGGATATTGAAGAGGCATGTGGTCAGGACTGTGAGAAATTTATCTCTGGGTGAGAGAATTGTTGGGAATTGATTTCCTGAAGGTGCTAAACTACAACTACAGGGCTCTGAGACTTCCTGTCCGACCTATTGCTAAAGACCAGAAAGGAAGTGGGGCAACTGAAGGACTGTTGAGCAGAGAAGGGGCACACTTCCTGTGGTGGGACAAGCATGTGGGGAATGAAGGACTATAGGCTGTTAGTTTGAGTTGGCACCTGTGATAGTGTCTTTCCTATTGTCTATGAGTTGTTATCTTGGTTAGGAATCCATTTACCCAGGTGGATTTTAGTCCCATCTCGGGGTGACCCACTGTTGAGAGTGATAAGCAGTGTGGTCTAAGGTTGGGAGGTTCATGGACTATGTGCACGCAGTTGGTGATTTTATTACCAAGATAAGTGTCAACTGTGTGATAAATTTGCATGTTGCATTGTTATTTATGTGTTCATTTTTATGGGTTTATCATATGCGTGGTTATAACCATCTGTATGCGTATGGGTATTTCTTGTATATCCTGCATGTCTATGTTTATTGTTATTTCAGTAGGAATTTGTGCATTTATGTAATGTATTTGTCTGTTACATTTTATATATAAAGTTTCTGCAAGAGTTATGTGTGTATATGTTTAATTGCATGCAGTTCGAAACATTTATGTGGAATAACTCGGTTGGATACTGGGTATGTTATAGTATGTTCTGAAGTGAGAGAACAAAAGCGTTCTCTCGTGTAGCGTGGTCCAGCCATGGGTGACCGGGGATGTTACAACATGGTATCAGAGCTTCAGTTTTCAACATTGAGCCTGGATGGGACGAGCTAGTTTAGTTGAAGTGAAATTTCATAGAGGATTAATTTCTAAGTGGCCAAATTTCATTTCACAGAGCGTCCATGGTAAAATTTTGAAACAACGATGCATAATTAGGAAAATCCCCAATTTCTGTTGTTAATTTCATGAGAAAATGGAGAAATTCAGCCATGCGATGAGATATTACTGATTTAATATATGTTTTAGCAAATTTGTACCTAGATTTGGTCAAATTTGAAGTTACAATGAAGCCATGACAGATGGAGCAAAATTAGAAATTAAAACTCCCAATTTATGAATTGATTTTGGGTAAATTCATTCCAGAAATGTCAACCCACAATGATTTGTTGTTGCAAAAGTTGAATTGGTGTTATCGGGGTGAAATTGAATGCCTTTCATAGTTACAGAATGTCTACGGTAAATTAGGGGAAAAGTTGGGAAAAACCCCAATTTCTGCAGCGAAGTTCACGAGGAATTGTTGCGTATAAAAATGAGTGTGCACAGGGGGCACACTAAAAATGCATGATGCACAGTGAAAAGCTTGTGATATGTAAAATTTAGTGTTGCATGGAAAAATATTGGCATTCAAGCGCGCACGCTAAATTTTGGCGCAACGCGGAAAAATGTTGGCGTGCGAGCACGCGTGCTAAATTTTGGCGCTGTGTGGAAAAATGTTGGTGTGCGAGTGCGTGTGCTAAATTTTGGCGTCGCGTGGAAAAATTTTGGTGTGCGAGTGCACGTGCTAAATTTTGGCGTCTCACGAAAAAATGTCGGTGTCCAGGTGAGCATGCTAAATTTAGCATTGCACAGTGTACATACACATATTAAGGTACGCGTTGTGTACACACACATAATAATGGCGCATGTGGTGTGCGCAGTATTGGCAGAGTGTAGAGGATTTTTGTTGGCCCGTGCACAATGTGGGGATATGTTGTTGCGTGATAGTTTAGTTAATGGTGCACACAGAGTATTGGTGCGTGGTGAGGGTGTACTAAACTTTGGCATGGTGCAGTGCGAAGAGTGAATTGTGTGCGAAATATCAGCGCGTGATACAAAAACTGAGCACATCAAGTAATAATGCAAAAACGAAACTGTGCACAGTGGATATTGGCGTGACACAAAAGTAGTGCGCGCAAGTTATTGGCGCGACATAGAAGAAATACATAGTGGTTATAAGTGCGTGAAGCATGATTTACCTTGTGATGTTGTTGTACATGGAAAATATGGGTGTACAGGTTGAAATTTATGCATGACAAGTCATTTTGATGGTGAACAATAGTGGAAAACCAGGGAATTTCCGTGACATTTTATACAGTTTGAACGACATCTATTTGCAACACGTTTTTGAGGCCCTTAAGAGCGTTTTTAGCAACTAAAAAAAAAATGAGAATAGAGTGTAACAAAGTTACACTCTATCTTTATATCTCAAATGAAAGAGATCAGAGAGATCTTTCTAATGGTGTAAACCATTCGTCAAACAGAGCTTTTATGAGAAAGTTACAACATAAACAGTGGAGGGTAAATTATAAGACCCAACTAGCTCCAAAGATCCATAACTTTATGCTCTTCAATCATATTGAGGCGCAGGATAAGTCAATGGAAATCTATTGAACCATAGAAGACTGTCCTAGAGCTGAATTAAATTTATGGGCATGTTAAATATGGTTAAAATGGCAAAGAATGTACCTGTAGCATTCCAGACCAAAAACATGATTTGGCCTAGAACTTCAGTAGGTGGTACTAGCAGCCAATAACCCAGAAAGAGCTGAAACTTCGGCAAAGTGTCCATAATATGTATATCAAGAAACCCAATTGAGAGCCTATGAAAAATCCAATGGAGTAGGTGCAAAAATGCATAATTACAGGGCAAAGTTTCGCCAAGATAAAAAATGAACAGAAAAATTAATGGGAAAATTTCAAATAGCCATAACTTTCTGCTCAAGACTTGGAATTGAGCATGTGAATAGGGGTTGGAAAGGTATTGGATAGTGGAATATAATTATCCACCCAAAAAATTGATCTAGACACTCAGCGTTTTCAAGAAATCAAAAAAAATAATTTTGATATATTATTGAGCCAAAATGGTTCATATTTTTCGTAAAATTGTGAAACAGTTAGACTGGCAAAGTTTTGTTTGCTACACATTTTGCAGAATTAACAATAACTAGATTAGATCAGGATAATCACAAAGTCCATAGTAATGGAAGAGGCACAAGGGACTTACATCTAGGAAGATGAAATCAGAGGGATGGATGTCCATTTGGACATTGAAGGAACAAACACCAATGGACATGGAGAAGAAAGGAATGAAAACATGAATATGGCAGAGACCATTAAAAATTTGAAGAAGGATGTCCAAAGACATAATGCTGATAATGAAAGGCTTATGAGAGCCAAGGAGTAGAAATATGACTTCAATATGAAGTTAATGCAGAGCTTGAACATAATGGAAAAGAAATTGGATAAGGAGAGTGGTTTAAGCAAATATGGAAGTCACAGGTCTCCCGATGAGAAAAGAAGAGAAAGAAGTGTTACCAGACATCACCATCACTCCTCGAGGAATTCCAATAAGAGGGCACACAAAAAATCAATTCCATCCCTTGTTAGGAAGCATAAGAGGTATGGGGTGGATGAGCTATGAGGAGAAATGAACAAAATCAAACCTCCTACATTTGATGGTGAGCACAAGAAGGATGAAGATGCAGAGACATGGTTGCTGGGCATGAGAAAGTATTTTCAATTGCATAATTACTCTTCTCATGCATAAGGTAGAATTTTCATCTATCAACTCAAGGGAAATGCATCCATGTGGTGGGATCAGCTTGTGTAGGTGCAACACATTAAAGAGAAAAGTGTTACTTGGAGGGAATTCAAGAAGTATTTTGAGAAGAAATACTTGACTAAGAGATACTATGACAAGAAAATGAAAGAGTTCTTTGAACTCAAGATTGGGAGTATGACCATAGATGAATATGGGAGAAGGTTTTTAGAAATGTTGAACTATGTCTCGTTCATCAAGGATGAGACAGTTAAGATCCATAGGTATTTGAGTGGATTTCCATCATTCATCAGTGACAAGATATAGTATGATGATCCCAAGACATTGGAGGAGACCATAAGGCAATCTAAATGTCTATATGATCAACAAAAAGCAAGGCCAACTTTCCAAAAATCTTGGGAAGACAAAAAGAAATTCAAGATGGATCAGAGGAAGAAGGGAACTAAGCCACCATTATTCAAAAATAATCCATAGGGACAACAAACTTCTAGAGAACCCAGAAGGATTAGCACATCGGGTCAAAGGCCAAGGCAACCACCTATTCAATGTTGGGGTTGTAAAGGAGATCATATGTTCAGAGATTGTCCTCACATAGGTGAAAAAGGGAGGACTGTTCACAATGTACATCAAGATGAAACAGTTGAGGACATGGTCAGAAATGTACCAAGGATCTATGCAGCCCTGGACAACAAGCAAGCAGAGTATCAGTCACATATGATTTAAGTGGAAGGTATGATCAACAACCAAACCATTGTTATTTTAATTGATTCAGGAGCTAGTCATAGTTATATATATCCTAATATGGTGGAAAGTTTGCACTTGCCAAGAAGAAATCATGGAAAATATTGGTTGGTGCAACTGGCTACTAGAGACAAAAGAAAAGTTAATGAGATGGTTAAGTCATGTCTTATGGACATGAATGGACTGAACACAAAGGAAGATTTGAACATCTTGCCCTTAGATTCATATGACTGACTAATTGGGATGTATTGGTTGGACCAACATCATGCTCTCCTAGACTGTCATAACAAAGAATTTACTTGCTTGGATGAGGAAGGGAACCTAAGGAAAGTGCAGGGAATTCCCAGGGCAGTAACCATCAGAGAAATTTCAACATTGTAGCTAAATAAATGTTACAAAAAAGGGTGTCAAATATTTGCAGCACATATGGAAGAGACACCTAAAGATAAGGTTCCAAATTTGGAAGATCATGCAGTCCTAGAAGATTTTGAATATGTGTTCAAGGAGGTACCGGGACTACGCCCAAAGAGAGATATTGATTTCTCTATAAATTTAATGCTTGGAGCAGCTCCAATGTCAAAGACTCCTTACAGAATGAGTACACCGGAGTTGAAGGAGTTGCAAATGAAGCTTGAAGAACTTCTAAAGAAGGGGTATATATGCCCAAGTGTGTCACCTTGGGGTGCCCCAGTCTTGTTTGCGAAGAAGAAATATGGAACATTAAGATTGTGCATTGATTTCAGACAGTTGAATAAAGTGACTGTAAAGAACAAGTATCCTTTGCCAAGAATTGATGATATCTTTGATCAATTGAAGGATGCCGTGATATTTTCAAAGATAGATCTCAAATCAGGATACCATCATATAAGGATTAAAGAGGAAGATATCAGAAAGACTTCCTTTAGGAAAAGGTATGGTCATTATCAGTTCACATTGGTGGCATTTGGGTTGTCAAATGCACCAGTTGTTTTCATGTGCTTAATGAATGGTGTTTTCCGAGAATATTTAGACAAGTTTGTCATTGTATTTTTAGGTGACAATCTTATATATTCTAAATCAGAAGAAGAGCATGAATATCATTTGAGGATGGTGTTGCAAGTATTAAGGGAGCATCAGTTGTATGCCAAATTGAGAAAGTGCTCATTTTATCAGAAGCAAATTCATTATTTGGGACATATCATTTCAAAGGATGGGATAACAATGGATCCTGAGAAGATAGAAGCTATTAGAGAATGGTCAGTGCCAAAGAATGTTACTGAGGTTAGATCATTCATGGGCCTTGTAGGCTACTACAATATATTTATTGAAGGATTTTCAAAGATTGCATACCCAATCACTTCCTTGCAAAGAAAGGGTGTGAAGTTTTAGTGGACATTGGATTGTGAAAAGAGTTTCCAACACTTGAAACAATTGTTAACAAGTGCTGCAATACTAAGGATTGTAGACCCAAATGAAGACTTCATTGTATGCACAAATGCATGTAAAGAAGGACTTGGTGGAGTCCTCAGTCAAAATGGATTTGTTATATGTTATGAAGAAAGGAAGTTGAAGGAGCATGAAAGACACTATGCCACTCATGATTTGGAGTTGGCAGCCATAGT
>SNQJ01S0064565.1:55447-70290 GCA_010110895.2 Picea sitchensis
CCACTCATGATTTGGAGTTGGCAGCCATAGTACATGCCTTGAGGAAATGGAGACACTACCTCATGGGGAAAATGTTTGAGCTGAGAATGGACCATAATGGTCTGAGATATTTATTTGATCAACCAACTCTAAATTCTAGGCAAAGAAGATGGTTAGAATTTCTAAGTGAGTATGACTTTGATATAAAGCATATCAAGGGGAACAAGAACAAAGTGGTTGATGCACTCAACAGAAGGGTGAATGAATTGCATGTTACAACCATTAACATGTACCAAACATATTTGAAACACATAATATTAGAGGCTGCAAATTTAGATTTGCAATACAAGGAATCAATAGCAAAATTATAGCAAGGTAATTTATGGCAGAAAATTGAAGAATACAAGCTAGATAATGATGGAATTTTCATGTACGGGGGCATAATTTATGTACCAAATTCCCAGGAATTGAAAATTATGATATTGAGAGAAATGCATAATGTACCTTATGTTGGGCACCCAGGTTATCAGAAAACTATTGCAGCTATCAAAAACCAATATTATTGGCCAGACATGAAGAAAGAGGTTGATGATTTTATTGCCAAATGTTTGGAATGTCAGAAGGTAAAGGTTGAGCATAGACAGCCAACTAGTTTTCCACAACCATTACCCATTCTTGACTAGAAGTGGGAAGTTGTATCCATGGATTTAATCACCAAACTACCCAGAACAAACAAGCAACATGATTCTATCATGGTAGTGGTGGATAAGCTTACTAAGGCTGCCCATTTTGTTCTAGTTAAGCTAAGTCACAAGGAAGCCAACATTGTTGATGTTTATATGAAAGAAATTTCTCGATTACATGGCATACCCAAGACAATTGTGTCTGACAGAGATCCAAAATTTACTTCAAAATTTTGGAAGGGATTATTTAGTGGATTTGGAACAAATTTGAATTTTAGTACATCTTATCATCCAAAATCAGATAAACAAATAGAGACGGTGAATCAAGTGATTGAGGATATGTTGAGGATGTATGTGATGGATAAATGTTCAAAATGGGAAGACTACCTACACTTGGTAGAGTTTTCTTATAACAATGGGTACCAAGCATCACTGAAGATGAGTCCATTTGAGGCACTTTATGGAAAAAAGTGCAACACACTAGTAAGCTAGGATAACCCAATAGATAGAGCAGTTGTTGGGCTAGATTTGCTCAGGGAAATGGAGGAGAAAATGTTGAAAATAAAACAAAATTTAAAGGTTGCCCAAGACAGGTAGAAAAGATATGCTGATAAGGGTAGAACTCATAGGGAATTCAAAGTGGGAGACCATGTATTCTTAAAAGTGAAGGCCAATAGAAGTTCCCTGAAGTTGGGAAATTGTTCAAAGTTGGCAGCTCTCTATTATCGGCCATTTGAAATCCTAGAGAGGATTGGTCCAGTAGCTTATATGATTGCATTTCCTACATCTATGTTTGTTCATAATGTATTCCATGTATCATTCCTCAAGAAATATATACCTGATGCTAATCATGTAATTGATTGGAATGTGATTTAGGTGGAGCAAGAAGGTGATTTTCAAGTGCATCCTGTATGCATTATGGACTGGAAAATCAAACATCTCTGAAATCGAGCCATAGGGCTTGTAAAGGTCCAATGGACCTTGTAAAGTCCTGAGGACGCTACTTGAAAGCATGAGGATGCAATGCGGGCAAAATACCCGCATCTTTTTGAAGATTTTTGAAAATTTTGTTGTATATGGGTACATAATGCACTGAGGACAGTGCATAAATAAGGGGAGGGGATTGTAATATCCCTCGGCCAAACCCATTTGTAATTGTAAATGCAAAGGTACTTAAGCTAGTGAGATGTTTGATATCATTTTTTGTATGCACCTTTCATGGCATAGTGCACGCATGTATTGCGTAGTAAACTGATGAAGTGTGCACATTCCAGGATACCACGCACAACATCTTAAGTGCATGCGATATTGAGGCCAACGAGACTTTGTGTATATGCTATGTTTTATAGGATGGTGAGTCATTTTTGTGATGATTAGGCCAGACAACCTAGATGTTAAAGGCCAGTGCACCTATTTTTTTATATGTCTCATGATTAATATAGAATACATCATTGCACGCAGACCGACCACGATAAAAGAGATGGGGGGAAAAATCCACTAGCTAGGGAAAGGGAGGGCCAAAAGTTAAGGAAAAGGGATAAGCTAGGGAGCTTAAGCCAAAAAAAATATTATATTAATATTTCTTAAATCATAAAGTATGGATAATCATTTTAGCCTAAGTTCTAAAGTTGGGGACAATTGGGCCAAAGTAGCTCCCAACATGACAAGTGTCAAGTTAGGGACATGCATACATATTGTTGGGACTTAGTTCATTTATGGCACACCTTCCATTATTCTTCCATCATTCAACCATTATGGCATGCACTTTGACATCATTGAGATATACTCTATACCTTCATGTCACTATAGTGGAACCTGTATCCATAGCCATACCTGTTTGTGTAGCTGGTTATCTTGGGAGCTGGACTGAAGAAGCGGGCTGTCAGGCCCGTGGGATATTGAAGAGGTGGGTTGTCATGCTCGTGAGCAATTTATCTCTGGGTGAGAGAATTGTTGGAAATTTATTTCCTGAAGGTTTTAAACTACAACTACAGGGCTCTGAGACATCCTGTCCGGCCTGTTTTTGAAGCCCGAAAAGGAAGTGGGGCAGCCGAAGGGCTGTTGAGCAGAGAAGGGGCACAGTTCCTGGGGTGGGATAGCAATGTGGGGAATGAGGGATTGTAGGCTGTTTGTTTGAGTTGGTAACTGTGACAGAGTCTTTCTTATTGTCTATGAGCCATTAGCCTGGTTTGGAATCCCTTTACCCGGGTGGAGTTTAGTCCCAGCTCGGGGGTGACCCACTGTTGAGAGTGATGAGCAGTGCGGTCTAAGGCTGGGAGGTTCGTGGACAGTCTGTACACAGTTGGTGATATTCTTACCAAGATAAGTGTCAATTGTGTGATAAATTTACATGCTGCATTGTTATTTACATGTTTATTTCTATGGGTTTATCATATGCATGGTTATAACTGTCTATATGCTTATGGGTATTTGCTGTATATACTGCATGTCTATGTTTATTGTTATTTCGTTAGGAATTTGTGCATTTACGTAATGTATTTTTCTGTTATGTTATATATATAAAGTTTCCGTAAGAGTTCTATGTGTATATGTTTAATTTCATGCAGTTCGAAAATTTTATGTGGCATAGCTCGATTGGATACTAGGTATGTTATAGTATGTTCCGAAGTGAGAGAATGAAAGCATTCTCTTGTGTAGCATGGCCTAGCCATGGGTGGTCAGGGACGTTACAATATCTTTGTTCCAGGTGCCAATGAAGAGCGTAGTCATGGATATTGTAGTGGCTGATGTTCCCCCTAAGTTTGGGATGCTCCTATCTAGATCTTGGATAAAAATACTGGGGGGAAACTTGCAGATGGACCTTTCATATGCCATTATTCTTGTGTTTGGAGGTGAACAAAGAAGGATTTACATGGAAGCACAGCTTGTGTACATCATCGGTGATGAAGAAAATCTGACTAACCACCCCATTTTTGCAATAGATACTGATCTGGGGACTAGTATGCTACAACTCATTGATGGTCCTCAAGCGCCTATGGAAATCAGAAAACATCCCATCACCTCTTGTGAAGACCCTCCTTCCAATGTCTTTGTTTGGAAAATGTTTTTAGATGGAGCCTCTTCCAAGGAGAGTGTTGGGGCTAGGGTAGTTTTCATTTCCCCGACCCAAGAGACCGTATCGTTGTCTTATAAGCTTGAATTTGAAACAACAAATAATGTGGCATAATATGAGGCTCTTGTCCTGGGTCTGAGATCTTCCAAAGACATGAAGATCGAGGCACATTGGATGTCTACCACTTTTCATAGACATCCAAGGTTCTAGGCCAAGCCTAATGAAGATCTCGGTGATCATGTGACTACCTTCCATCTTTGGTGTTCATCTAACTCATTGAAAGATGAATCCGTCTAGTTGCGATTGTTTCAATGTACTCTTATCGAGAGTGCCGAGAAATGGTACATCGAGCTCGATCGCTCAAGATACTCTTCTTTTGGCGAACTGGCAATGGCCTTCCTGATGCAGGAGCATTGCCAACTCAGTAAGCGAGCCAGCACATCAAGCGAAAGATCAGCTGGAATAAACAAAATCAAATTTTGAAAAGAGCTTTGGGAATGTAGCGCAAGTCTTAAATGAAAATTTATGAAGGAGCACCTATAATATGATGTATCAGACCTCGAGCCATACACTCTTGTCTGGAACAGATAGGAGGCATTTAATCTAGTTAATGCAGGTAGGTAGAGTTTATTTCTAGATTAGACAGTCTTAGATGGAAGGAGGGAAAACGAACATAGACACCCTCATTGTATCTTGGTATTATTATTCAGAATCCAGCATTCAGAAGAGAGGAGCAAGTAGAGAATTGTATGAAGAACACCCATGTATAGGCAGTTTGAATTAATAGAATGAAACTTTGATTCAAGCACATGGTTTGTGTTGTTTTCTCTATGTATAATGCTCATGAATGTTTGCTTCTATTATGCATTGCTTTGTATATGTTGTGCATGTGATTTCCTGTTTCAGTTGAAATATGAATAGGAGAAGGATTGAGTTTCAATTGTTTCTCTATCTGAGCTAGGAGATTCCTGCATAGAGTGCAGTGGAATTCATCCGCAAGGAGTGCGTTGATGGAGGCTCAGTAGTTTAACCTTTGTTCTCATTTCTCCAGAATTGGATTAAGGTTGTTGAAGCCGTGCAAAGGAGGTGCAGGCTGAAGGAGGAAGTCTCAGTTGTTAACCTGAGAAGAGGAAGCCAAGGACTGCTACTACAGGAGTTGCGCAGAGTCGAACAAGGCTGAACACTTGAAGTGTTTATAGGGTTGATGCAAGGAGTGCGCGTAAGTTCCTTCTGAGAGAATCAGAGTGGAAAATCTCAGGAGGTATATCACCTTCGTGACATAGTTGAAAGAAAGCACAGGAGATGTGCCAAGGAGGGTTCGAGCAGGAGATGCAAGCGCAGACATCAGAGAACAAGTGTTGAGAAGGAACACTTAGCTGTTCTCAGGAGATCCTCGAGAGGGAGTAATCGACGACTAGGATTCGTCGAAGAGATTGACGAAATCCCACCAGCCGTCAGATCTCGAAGAGTTGCGTAGGGTTTAAGTCCCAGTGAGTAGAGGAGAAGTCATCGGGATTTCAGAGTCATCGGGGTTTTCATAAGGTTGAGAATCGAGACCTTGAAAGTCTCGAAATTTCGAGAGAAGATCCTAGCCGTTGATCTTAGTAGGACATGTGTCAAGGAGACAGGCACCATCAGGGTTCAGTCCATCGGGAATTCAGGATTTCCGAGGACATAGAACTTAAGTAGATTGAAATCGCGATCTGCGATATTCCGACGGGTGATCAGAACCATCTAATAGCAACGACATGCGTCAGACACCCAGGTAGAAGTTGGGATTTAATACATCGGGGTTTCCAGGAGTGTAAAGCACTTGCAACAAGGAATCACAATCAGCGATTTCCCGACGCGGTCGGAGCCATTGATCGGAAAGACACGTGTCCAAGGACCCAGTGGAGTCGGGGTTCGGCGTTTTGGAAGTCTTGTGAACCAGTGCATTTGAAACCGCGAACCTCTGACTCGTGATTTCCAGATAGCGCTGAGTGGAAGACAGGTGTCAGGGTGTTAAGCCTCACCCTGAGGTGACGACAGGTGGCATCGTATATCGGATTTTGGGGTTTGGCAAGGTCTGTGAACTTGTGCATCAGGAATCGCGAATTCCCAAAACGTGATTTCTCGATCACTATGGGAGCGTGGGTCCCAGGGCTTTGCCATGGATAGAGGACAGGTGGCATCGGAGTTCGGGAATTGGGGATCCATGAGGTGTGTGACCAATGACTTCATAAGTTTCGATTTCCTGACGGGGAAATCTCCGATAAGGACAGAAAAAGGTGCGAAGGGAATATTCATCGGGTTTCGGAGTTTAGTGCGACCCGAGTATAGGACTCGCTACTACGCGAGGTCCGATTTCCCGATACGACAAGAGAGATCATTGAGGATCATTCTGTGGGTGCGAGAACTTATGATAAGGGAGTTGAAGAGAAAATTTAGCTCTTCGGGCCAGTGAAGAAGAAGGTCTTGGTGAGTGCGGACGTGCCCTGGGTTGCGCATTTTGCATCAAGTGGTATCAGAGCGAGAAAATCTCTCTGTTTTCTGTAACAGAGGAGAAGAGAAAATTCACTATGCCACCAAGGAGAAGAGATAGAAAATCACCCGATCCAGAGGGGGAAAGGGAATCGTCCAGAGAAAGAGGTAGGCCAGGGCAGAATCTGGAAGTAGAAAGACAATTGCAAGAATTACACTCTATGATTGTGGATATGGGAGTAAAGAAAAGGTGCAAAGCTGATGCAGGAGATACCAGTGAATCCAAGGATGAAGGTGACGCTGGACAAGGAGTAGGAGAAATCCCAGTGGAAGATGCAACAAATGAGCGATTAATGAAAGCTATCGCCTGGATGAGTTCAAAGACAAAGATGGAAATTCCGACTTATGAAGGAAATATGGATGCAGAAGAGCTGTTGGATTAGATCACAACTCTTGACACCTACTTTGATTATGAGGATATCAAAGAGGATAAAAAGGTCAGACATGCTGTCACCAAATTGAAGGGACATGTAGCATTATGGTGGGACGAGCTTCAAGCAGATAGACGCTGCAAAGGTAAGCAAAAGATTAAAAGTTGGGATCGAATGGTTGCGAAGATGAAAGCAAAGTTCATCCCAAGGGGTTATCAAATCACACTGTTCAGGAGGATGCAGAACCTGAGACAAAAATTGATGACGGTGAAGGAATACACCGAAGAATTTTGCAAGCTCAATATCAGAGCGGGTCATCGGGAGAGCGATGATGAAAAAGTAGCCAGGTATATGAATGGCTTAAGATACGATATCCAGGATGAAATGAGTATGGAAACCATCCGAACGGTAGAGGATGCGTATCAGATGGCGTTAAAAGTTGAGGAAAAGCTAAGCCGTAAGCCAGGACAGCGAGGCCAAGGTAGGAGCCAACCAAAAGGTAAGTCCGTTGCTCAAGATAGGTTCCAGAAATCTAAGGATGAATGGAAAAAGCCTCAGATGAGAACAGAAAGAGGTGGAAGTTCACAGCGAGGCCAACACGCTGAACAGCAAAGGGCGCAGACAGAACAAGGTGGAGGATACGCTAACGCGAACACATTTCCTCGTACCAGAGGTAGAGGAAGAGGCAGAGGTGGAGTCATCACATGCTTCATATGTGCAAATAATGGACACAAGGAAGTTGATTGTCCATATAGGAGGAAGGATGGGGGAGAAACTCACATCGCCCAAGAATAGAGGCAAGATGCTGAGGAAGAAGACGCAGAAGATGGAAGGTCGTTGATGATGCGTAAGGTTCTCTTAACACCCGAGAAGGAGGTGGAGGACGAAGTTCAAAGAAATAGACTTTTTAGAACCACATGCAAGACCAAAGACAGGAAGTGCAAGGTCATTGTGGACAGTGGAAGCACAGACAATCTCGTTTCGACCGAGATGGTGGAGAAACTGGAGATGGAAACAAGAGATCACCCGAGGCCATACAAAGTTTCATGGCTGCAGAAGGTACATCAGGTAAATGTCACTAAACAATGCTTAGTTGACATCAAGATAGGGAGATACAATGATAGGATTTTATGCGATGTTATTCCTATGGATGTATGTCATGTATTTCTAGGCAGACCATGGCAATATGCCAGAAACGTAATTCATGATGGCAAGATGAATACGTACACTTTGGAGAAAAATGGAAGAGCACATACGCTGAATCCAATTAAGGATAAAGAAGTAAAACCAGAACCGATGAATACTGTACCTCTCATGAGTGGGAAGGAACTTCTGGCAGAAGTAAAGAAGAAGGAAGATCCACAATTCTTTGTGGTCAGGAAACCGAAGGTTGTTTTGACCAACACAAGAGTGGATGATCTGCCAAAGGAAATTCAGGAACTACTGGAAGAGTTCGTTGATATAGTGGTGGACGAATTACCTCATTCGTTGCCACCGATGAGGAGCATAAGCCATCATATAGACCTCATACCAGGAGCAAGTTTACCGAAAAAAGCAGCGTATAGGTTGATGCCGCAGGAGAATGAGGAGGTCAAAAGACAGGTACAGGAGCTGCTGGACAAAGGATTGGTCAGGGAAAGTCTTAGTCCATGTGCCATTCCAATAGTACTAAGTCCGAAGAAGGATGGAGGATGGAGAATATGCACTGATTCCAGAGCCATTAACAAGATAACCATCAGGTATAGGTTTCCATTGCCACAGATGGATGACTTGATGGACTGTTTAAGTGGAGCCTTTTTTTTTTCAAAGGTTTATTTGAAAAGCGGATACCATCAGATTCGCATGAGGGAAGGCGATGAATGGAAGACAGCCTTCAAGACTAACGAAGGTTTGTACGAATGGCTAGTCATGCCATTTGGCTTGACAAATGCACCAAGTACATTCATGAGACTGATGAATGAAGTGTTGAAAGAGTTTATTGGTAAGTTTGTCATTGTTTATTTGGATGACATCTTAATTTTTAGCAAGTCAAAAGAAGAGCATCTAAAGCATTTAGCTGCAGTAATGAGGAAGCTACAGCAAGAGAAGTTGTTGATCAACATGAGGAAATCTTCATTTATGAAGAGAGAACTCATTTACTTAGGTTTTGTCATATCGACAAATGAATTAAAGATGGATCCAAGTAAAGTAGAGGTGATTAAGAATTGGCCATCACCGAGGAATGTTTTCGAGGTGAGAAGTTTCCACAGATTGGCAAGTTTCTATAGGAAATTCATTAGGAACTTCAGTGGAATTAGCGTAGCAATGATGGACACAGTCAAGAAAAGACATAAATCTTTTCATTGGATTGAAGAGGCAGAGAAAATCTTCAATATGTTGAAGCGAAAGATCACCGAACAACCGGTTTTGGTGTTGCCAGATTTTTCCAAAGTTTTCCAGGTGAAATGTGATGCAAGTGGCTTTGCCATAGGAGCGGTATTAAGCCAGGAGGACAGACCAATCGCATATTTCAACAAGAAGCTAGATGAATCCAAGGTGAAGTATTCAACGTATGATAAAGAATTTTATGCTATCATACAGGCGTTGAAGAAGTGGAGGCATTATTTGATGCCAAAAGAATTTGTTTTGTATAGTGATAATCATGCATTACAGTTTGTGACTCAGCAGGAGAAGCTGAATCAAAAACATGCTAAATGGGTATAGTATATGCAGAATTTTACATTTGTCATTAAACACATTTCAGGGACTGCTAACAAAGTGGCTGATGCTTTGAGCAGGAAGTGTTTGTTGCTACAGGAGTTTCGAGTCAAGACCTTGGGTTTTGAAAACCTTAAGGACATGTATGCAGGTGATGCAGATTTTGCAGAGGCATACGAGGCAGCTGAGAATCTAGTTCTCAGAGACCGAAGCCCGTGGATGGATTATATGATCCAAAATGGACTGTTATTCAAAGGCAATCAGTTATGCATTCCACATTGCTCCATGAGGGAGAATCTGTTAAAAGAAAAGCATAGTGGCGGATTAGCAGGGCATTTTGGACATGATAAAACGTTTGCAAAGTTGAGTGAAGCCTATTTCTGGCTGAGAATGCGAACAGATGTCAAAAAGTTTGTTGACAGGTGCAGGATTTGTCAGCATTCGAAGGGTAGAAAGCAAAATGCGGGATTTTATCAATCCTTACCTATACCTGACAGGCCGTGGGATGAAATCAACATGGATTTCATATTAGGGTTCCCGAGGACGCAAAGAGGACATGATTCAATCTTTGTAGTGGTCGACAGGTTTTCCAAAATGGCACATTTTATACCATTCCATAAGACCAACGATGCAACACATATCACAAATTTGTTCTTAAAGGAGATTGTTAGACTTCATGGTTTACCCAGAAGCATAGTATTGGACAGGGATACAAAGTTCATTGGACATTTCTGGAGGACACTCTGGAAGAAGATGGGAACTAACTTAATGTTTAGTTCAGCCTATCATCCCCAGATGGATGGGAAAACAGAGGTGGTAAACAGAAGCTTAGGAGATTTATTAAGAAGCTTGGGAGTTTGCATTCAATGATTCTGTGAACAGGAGCACAGGCAAAAGCCCATTTGAAATTGTTTATGGTAGGCAGCCAAGAGGAGTATCTGAACTAAGGGATTCAGAGCAGATGATGACAAAGAGTGCAAGTGCTGAACAATTCGCACAGGCGATGGAAGAACTTCACAGCAGAGTGAAGCAACGATTGCTGGAAACAAATCGGGAGTACAAACGCAGAGCATATCAGCATAGGAGACAAATTCAATTCGAGGTTGGCGATCTAGTTTTGCACATCTGAGGAGAGAAAGGTTCCCAAGGGGAACATACAACAAACTGAAAATGAAGAAAATTGGGCCATGCAGAGTCCTGAAGAAGCTGGGAGAAAATGATTATGAGATTGAATTGCCAGATGACATCGGAATATCTCCGACATTTAATGTTTCAGACTTATATTCATATAAAGCTGAGGAAACAGGGACTGGAAATGATGAGTAGCCAGAGATCCAGTGGCAGGAGCAGATGTCGATTGCAGAGAAGCCACAGATGGAACATATACTTGACAAACGAGTGAGCAAAAAGACCAGACGGAAGCAATACTTCGAGTATCCGGTGAAATGGAAGAACCACCCAGTGGAGGATGCCAGCTGGGAGACAAAAGCAGTTATCCAAAGGCATGGACAGACCGTGCAGGAGCTCATGGACAGGAGCCCATGAAAATTTTCAAGCCGAGGAGTATGATGCAGGAGCATCGCCAACTCAGCAAGCGAGCCAGCACATCAAGCGAAAGATCAGCTGGAATAAACAAAATCAAATTTTGAAAAGAGCTTTGGGAATGTAGCGCAAGTCTTAAATGAACCTTTATGAAGGAGCGCCTTTAGTATGATGTATCAGACCTTGAGCCATACGCTCTTGTCTGGAACAGATAGGAGGCATTTAATCTAGTTAATGTAGGTAGGTAGAGTTTATTTCTAGATTAGACAATCTTATATGGAAGGAGGGAAAACGGATATAGACACCCTCATTGTATCTTGGTATTATTATTCAGAATCCAACATTCAGAATAGAGGAGCAAGTAGAGAATTGTATGAAGAACACCCATGTATAGGCAGTTTGAATTAATAGAATGAAACTTTGATTCAAGCACATGGTTTGTGTTGTTTTCCTTGTGTATAATGCTCATGAATGTTTGCTTCTATTATGCATTTCTTTGTATATGCTGTGCATGTGATTTCCCGTTTCAGTTGAAATCTGAATAGGAGAAGGAATGAGTTTCAATTGTTTCTCTATCTGAGCTAGGAGATTCCTGCATAGAGTGAAATGGAATTCATCCACAAGGAGTGTGTTGATGGAGGCTCAGTAGTTTAACCTTTTTTCTCATTTATCCAGAATTGGATTAAGGTTGTTGAAGCCGTGCAAAGGAGGTGCAGCCTGAAGGAGGAAGTCTCAGTTGTTAACCTGAGAAGAGGAAGCCAAGGACTGCTGCTGCAGGAGTTGCACAGAGTCAAAGAAGGTTGAACACCTGAAGTGTTTACAGGGTTGCCGCAAGGAGTGCGCGTAAGTTCCTTCTGAGAGAATCAGAGTGGAAAAGATCAGGAGGTATAGCACCTTCGTGACATAGTTGAAAGAAAGCACAGGAGCTATGCCAAGGAGGGTTCGAGTAGGAGCTGCAAGCGCAGACATCAGAGAACAAGTGCTAATAAGGAACACTTAGCCGTTCTCAGGAGATCCTCGAGAGGGAGGAATCGACAGCCAGGATTCGCCGAAGAGATTGACGAAATATCGCCAATCGTCAGATCTCGGAGAGTTGCACAGGGTTTAAGTCCCAGTGAGCAGAGGAGAAGTCATCGGGATTTCAGAGTCATTGGGGTTTTCATAAGGTTGAGAATCGGGACCTCGAAAATCTCAAAATTTCGAGAGAAGATCCTAGCCGTTGATCTCGGTAGGACACGTGTCAAGGAGACAGGCACCATCGGGGTTCAGTCCATCGAGAATTCGAGATTTCTGAGGACATAGAACTTAAGCAGATTGAAATCGCGATCCGCGATATTCTGACGGGCGATCAGAACCATCTAATAGCGAGGACACACATCAGACACCACGGTAGAAGTCAGGCTTTAATACATCGGGGTTTCCAGGAGTGTAAATCACTTGCAACAAGGAATCACGATCGATGATTTCCCGATGCGGTCAGAGCTGTTGATCGGAAGGAGACGTTTCCAAGGATCCAGTGGAGTCAGGGTTCGGAGTTTTGGAAGTCCTATGAACCGGTGCATTTGAAACCGCGAACCTCCGATTCACGATTTCCCGATAGCGCTGAGTGGAAGACAGGTGTCAGGGTGTTAAGCCTCACCCTGATGTGACGACAGGTGGCGTCGTATATCAGAGTTTGGGGTTTGGCAAGGTCTGTGAACTTGTGCATCAGGAATCGTGAATTCCCGAAACGTGATTTCTCGATCACTACGGGAGCGTGGGTCCCAGGGCTTTGTCGTGGATAGAGGACAGGTGGCATCGGAGTTCGAGAATCGGGGATCCATGAGGTGTGTGACCCACGACTTTGTAAGTTCTGATTTCCCGACGGGGAAATCTCCGATAAGGACAGAAAAAGGTGCGAAGGGAATATTCATCGGGTTTCGGAGTTTAGTGCGACCCGAGTATAGGAGTCGCTACTACGCGAGGTTCGATTTCCCGATACAACAAGGGAGATCATCGAGGATCATTCTGTGGGTGCGAGAACTTCCGATAAGGGAGTTGAAGAGCAAATTTATCTCTTCAGACCAGTGAAGAAGAAGGTCCTGGCGAGCGCGGACATGCCCTGGGTTGCGCGTTTGCATCACTTCCTTAACCATTTCCAGTTACCTGTGAGATACGACACTGGCACAGAGCTGCTCGCCAATTTCGAACAGACAACAATGGACCATATCTCTGATCATATCCAAGAATGGAGACACCAAAAGAGTCTAATCAAAGTACCCATCCCACCAACATTCCTGCTTGAGTGGTTTCTTAAGTCTTTGGTCCCACAGTTATCTAAAGACGTCGTGACTTCCAGACTTTTCTCTGAAGAAGATGCCATCATGAGGGCTCAACAGTTTGAGCTCATATATTCTCAGTCTGGTTTATTATACAACATCTTGCCAGATGCTCCACGTTCGATACTAGATAAAACTAGACAGAGAACTGGACCACATGTTGATGGTATCGTTGGTTCAGAACAAACCAAGCCCACTGAGCAATTGACAAAACAGTTGCAACAATTATCCATACAACACATAGTGGCCAACCAAACTATTGCTTTGGCTGCACCCCCCTACCCAAATGTCAGAAGTACACTTCGTGCAGTTGACTAACCCAAAGGCCCCCCAACAGCCTCAAGGGAAGAAAAAACAATGAAAGAAGGGTAAGGGGGATAAAAAACCCACTGATAATGCTGGCGGGAACAACACGGAAAAATGAAAGGCGAGGTATCTGTGCAACTTGTGCGTGGAAGACCACCCAACCCATCTTTGTCCTCGACTTGCAGAGGCCCAAAAGTTTGTCACACAGCAACAACAGGCAGTGTTGACTAATCCCTTTCAACATGGGAAAAATTTAACTCAAGCCTCTACAAGCACAGAAGGGGGCAGCCAAGACACCTGCCCTCCTCCAAACAATCCCTCATCTGCGAACATATACATGGTTAGGGGTGATGCTTTCATAATGACTAGAGCGCATGACTATAGTAAACCAAGGGCTTCTGAGAAGGGTAAAGAGGCTGATATACCATCTCTTCCTCTACAGATTGAGAAGATGTTGGGAGAAACAATGACACGCATTCCAAAGGGTGCGTTTAAAAAAGCTTCTCACAACCCCAACACAAGGGCTGCCCAGAATTACTCTATGGTGGAAGATTTATCACAAACCCTTTGTGCAATGTCTGCTTTGGAGGTCCTCCAAAGCTACCCTACTCAGAGGAAAGCCTTGTTAACTATTTTGGTCTCTACTGAGACTTGTAATCCAGGTACCATCATGTTAGATACAATCGACTTAAAACCTCATCTGCCTTACCACGTAGTGTTTCAGATAGTAGTGGCTCATCCCATGAAAACTTTTACATGGAATATATTCCGCACGGTGGTCGACGAGGGAGCCTCGACATGCGTTATGTCGTTAGCATGTAAGAAGGCCATTGGCCAGCTCGCTTTGTCTCCATCACCTACTCTCCTCACTGCTTTCGACAGTCGTTCTTTCCGACCACATGGCATCATTCCTTCTTTCGCTGTGTAGTTAGGAGGGAAGACCATGTGTGTCGAAGTAGAGGTAGTCGATGCTCCCCTCGACTATAACCTCTTGTTAGGATGGAGTTGGACTTATGCTATGCAAGTTGTGGTTGCTACAGTTTTCCAAGTCTTGTTGTTTCCACATGAAGGCTGGATAGTGACCATCGATCAATTGTCTTTCTCCATACCTAACCCAGCTTTGGGGGCATCCACGGTCCCTATGATTGATAATCCTCAACCAGGTGTCATTAACGTAGGAGTTGGTTTGTGCCCGTCCTTAATGGGTACCTTTGATTACCCACCTCCTCATGACAATGTAAAATTTATATCTACTCACCATAAGGTTGAGATTTTTCAGGTTTCGTCATTCCGCATGACTTACTTTGAGGATCCTTGGATTCTTCCTTCCCCATTAGCCACGATGGATGAG
>SNQJ01S0064566.1:3900-29134 GCA_010110895.2 Picea sitchensis
ATACTAAATTGCTTTTCACTTTTTTTACTTTTCACATTATGAATACTGACCATAGTTACAATTTCAACACTCCCTCTTAACTAGGGAGGTATTCATAACATCTGCAACATCAAGAGAAACCTGTCATATGATCCGAGAGAATGTATTCTTGATGTTGTCCAAACATCAATATTCCCTCTCAACGAGGGAGACATTCTTCATCATGCCAAAGCTTGTCTCTGAAGTATACAAAATTCACTCTAGACTCATGACACCTATTTGTCAGTCTTGGGAGATGTCTCTCCCCCACCTGAACCGAGAGGAAACTCCCTCTGTGGCTCTCCCTCTGAGACAATTGACTCTCTCTGAGACTAGGATCACTCTGGGTCTGCATCTTCGAGCACTTCGAGTCCATATTATTCCTTGTCATGATCAAGGAAAGATTACGCCTAGGCCCATTTATCACAAGTAACCCCTTGTGATAAATGTATCCTATATCCGTTGGTTTGCAGCCCAATCTAGGAGAAGGTACACCTGATGCTTACAAGGGACATTCACTTGTGTTTATACACATCATGTAGTTAGTATCCACAAGACTTGAGCTAGCTCATCCTACAAGGGGTGGTCAGTCCCTTAGGGATAATCAAGCTAAATCATCTTGAACCATATTTGACACATAGAGGTTTCCTCATGAAACCAATGTATTGGTTACTTCATCTGACCATCTGAGGCATGTCAGGATGAATTCCACATTCCCTCTTGCTAGTCCATACAGGACCCTCTGGGGAGAATGTATCATGATGCTACCTCAAACATCAACACTCCCTCTTAGCTAGGGATTTATATTTTCATGATGTCTTCATCTAGTAGTCCACTGACTGCTCTGCAATCAACTAGTATCACACAGCTACTACCATGTCATCGATAGCATGAATCATTTGTCACAATATATGTGATCAAGCATCACACAACTGCTCCAAGTGATCTGGTAATCGCCATGAAAATCATCTAGTAGAACACATGGCTACTATAATGCCATCTAATAGAACACGATTGTGTTGATCCTTAGTAGTACACAACTACTGTCCAGTGGTACACAACCACTACTAGTAGCGCACAGCTAGAGTCCAGTGACACACAGTCATTGCTAGTGGTACACAACCACTGTAGTAGCACACAACTATTGTCCAAAGACACACAGTCTCTACCAGTGGTACACAACCATTGTAGTAGCATACAACTACTAGCAAGCGACACACAGTCCTTGCTAGTGGTACACAACCACTGTAGTATCATACAATTGTTGTCTAGAGACACACAATCTATCCCACAGTCTCATGACTAAACATGTGTCCCGTAGTTGTCACACACTCAATAGAGTGTCATGTGACTATCTGAGCCACACTCTATCTGAGTAATATAGGCATGATATGAGTCATCTGCATCATCTCTAAGTTGTACTAGCATGATGCTACTTCATCATATCTAAGTTGTACTAGCATGATGTGGGGTATCATCTACATCATCTCTAATTCATACTAGCATGATGCAAATGCATCATATCTAAGTTGTACTGGCATGATGTAGATCAGTGCCTCTACATCATCTCTAAGTCGTACTAGAATGGTGTCAATGCACAATATCTAAGTTTTACTGGCATGATGCGAGTCATCTGCATCATCTATAAGTTGTACTAGCATGATGCTACTGCATCATATCTAAGTTGTACTAGCATGATGCATCTCAAGACTTTGTATCATATCTAAGTTGTACTAGCATGATGTTGAAGCAACATATCTAAGTTATACTAGCATGATGTTTAAGTATCATATCTAAGTTGTAATAGCATGATACATATCAACACTCCCTCTCAACCAAAGGAGAAATCTCCACAAGTCACAACTTTTCCCTAACATACACAAACTTCCCTTTGGACAAGTGCTTCTTCATAATATTTGTTATCTACTCATCGATGGAGAGATATTGGAGTTTTACTTCTCCCTTCTAGACTCGATCACATATGTAATAATACTTGATCTTAATGTGATTTTACCTGTCATGGAACATCGTTTTCTCTTAAAGCTTCACACAACTTTTCTTTTCACAAAATATCACAATCGAATCTAACACCTTATCAAATAGTCCATAAATCAAATTACGAAGCTATACTACTTTCATACAAGTATCACATGTTACAATGTATTCTGCCTATGCAGTGCTGAGTGCCACAAACTTTTGTTTCCTTCTAATCTACCACGCAGGTACCTCAACACATGTTTTGAAAAAACCTAGTGCAATTACCTTGGTTCACTCATGAATTGTCTCAAGGCGCTCATAAAACATATATCTGTCTTGGTGTTCACCAGGTACATCAGGGACCCAATTAGTTGTTTATACATCGTAGGGTCCACCAAATTTGAGTCTGAAGTTTCTTCATTCAGCTTCTTCAAATTTGATATCATGGGTGTGGCCATGGACCTGCAGTCCATTATGCCATATCTATTCAAGATCACAATTATGTACTTCCTCTGTCAGAGGAATTTCTTGCCTGGCCTCTACCATACGTCAAATCCCTTGGAGAATACTCAATCTCCTGATCGGAACAATGGATCATCCCAAGAATAACCAATCTGGGACTAGCTCCTCTGGAAGTGGATTGCATGTACTGAGAGTAGCTCCTCCACTCTCTCTGCAACTTCTCCCTCTGGAGCTCTGCAATTGCTCCTTCTAGGCCCCTGTAACTGGTCCCTATGGGAATCATACTGTGTCTTCCACCTCCATTGGATCTATCACCATAGATGTGCTACATTGGGTCTGACTAGCTGTATCCACGATCACTAGAATTGTTTATGCTATCTGGTATGATCTCGTCCTGAAGGTATAATTCTCCTATAGACTTTTTGTCTCTAAGCATCATGTCTGGCAATGTCTCTCCTTGAAATCATGTTGAAAGGTCTTGCCCTCCATGTCTACCTTTCTGCATGGGCCAACTTTATACCTCATACACTAAAGCGAACCCTGCTTGTCCATTTTTCCTTCTCCATATTCATCTTTAAGAGGAAATAAAAAGCACGAACTTACTTTTCCAATCAAAGATGGGCACATTTCATCAGTAATATCTTTGAAGCAGAAGTTGTCTGGCTTATTATTTTCGATTCTCGTAGCAATTTTTGTCATATTAAAGGATAATCCATCTCCTCCTCCAACCTTCAAAAACAACAACTAATGCGCATCGCAACAATTGTTGAAGAATAATCCTTCAAAAAACTTCCACGTCTTCAAATTTGATTCTCAAGTATTCCAACTCTCTACTTTCATTTGATTTCAATAAACTCAAACAGAGACAAAAAGATGAGCAAGAGCCTATTTCAATTCTTCGTGCCCAAAGTTCGAAACATCCATCTTAGTTGTTATGAACTTATTTATTGAAGCTCAACTTTATCACGAAGCTCAACTCAGAGTTTGTAGGCTTGGTGCTCACGTTTAGCACGAAGCTCAACTTCTCGTCCCTCTTGGTAAATCTCAACATTCTTGGCTCCACTGTCATCGCTGCCTCTTCTCGAAATTATGGGTTTTGTGTTCACACGTGTGCCATTTCAAGTGTCCAACATGCCCTTCTACGCAATTATTTGGGAATGCTAGTCCTGGATAGTAGGCTTGTGCCTTGATCCCATTCGATCACCTTTCACACAACTCGCCATAGTTTCCAGCTTCATCTCCCTACCATTATTCCACACATACTCCACTTGGAGGTTCTTGACATTATTAATTGAAGAGGCAACTGCATTACTTGAGGGGATGTTGTCTCGCTACTTTGACAGGGGAAACGATAGTAAATGCAGACAGTCTTGCCCAGAACAAGAACAAAATGCAAGAATATCTTCATACATTACACCATTCTTTATTCCAAAATTTATATGTTCTCTTGCCAGAATAGTCGAAAGGATGCCATGTATCGACATAGAGGTATCCCATGTCTTCATGTGTTCCTCATTCGTACATTTATTTCCTTATTCCATGAAATATTGCATATATGCGGGTTTGATCTATTGTTTGTTATATTTCTACTCATAGATTGTCTACACCTTCAAATGATTCTTAATTGCATATGTACAGGCTTCAATCCATGACTCTATGTAACCTTGGTTTCCACATCTAATACCGCCTATGGACATTATCCACTACAGTCCAACATCATTTCCGCCTCCGTGGAGTCGATGCATGGTCACTCAATACATACCCCTTGCTCCACGATCGCCTACTCGGGAAAGGTATCGTGCTCAATGGTACGCCCAATCTCCTATGTTGTCCATCATTGCAAGAGTGGAAATGTTTTGAAGTACAACCATGAACAAACTAATCATTTTAAATGTTTTTCTCCAATCTTCTAGCATTGTCATGCTTCTCACCATGGATCTCGCAGCTCTAGTAGACTCCTCATGAAACATCTTCTTGAAATCCTTGTATAAAAACTCTTGAAATTTGTGCCAGTACTTGTTTGGAGCTCATTGTTCTCCCATCACGACATTGGCCACCCTTGGTACAGTGCACAGTTTGGTGGGCCTTTCATTCCACATCTCACTATGAACTTATCCTTCTCTTTCGAGAAAACTATTGTAGATAGTACCACTTCATGTGTTCGCATGCAGTGTCCCACTCTTTATTGGGGAGACTCTTGATGTGCACCATGTACCTCTTTCTAGGTTGTGATATGTGCCACTCAAGGTTCGAAAAATATGTCAACGCCTTTGAGCCACCACCTTTTCTCAACTTTCTATCCTTAGCTTGTACGATGTCACCCCCTTCTACACTTCCATAGCTCATAACCCTACATATCTTATGGGGAAAAAAACACTACTACAAACATAGAATAACAACAATCCACTTACTATCTATTCTCACACCTAAGCTAGGATTTCATTTTCTTGGGCCCTCCTATGAGGAAGTCATAACTAATTATTTATTATATATACTTATACTAAACTGTTTTTCACTTTTTTAACTTTTCACATTATGAATATTGACCATAGTTACAATTTCAACAATCATGACCATAGATTGTTTGTTTCCCAGGATCATTCGATTGATCGGAGGTGAGGTCGTCAGACTGGGGCCTCAGAGTATGTGGGGAAGCTTGGAGTGAACGTACTTCAATGAAGTGGCTCTGATAGTATATAAGGACTCTGAATAGATCGGAGTTTTTAATCTAGCAAACCAATCAGACGATAATCAAGGAGATAGGTGGCAACTGCCACATCAACTACCATGTCCACGCTACGCTAATTCCATGTCAAGTGAAAAATGTACTAGGGTGCCATGTAGAATTGAGGTGGAATTGAGGGTAGAAGGCCCAGAAACTTTGGAGGAATGTAGTTTTTTATCCAGAGCTCAGAATTGAGCATGGTTACATTCATTGGAAATCTCTTTATCAACAAAATTATTCTACAAGGTCTAATTGGAGAAATAAAGTATTTGGTCTCATAACAAGTGCAAATTTCATACAAGATTATTGTTGGCACAAGGGCAGACCCAGGGTTCAACGCTACAACAACACAACAACAAAACCCTAACTACCGGCCCTTTCGGCAACACCTGCGAAGCAGATGAAGTCTAACCTGAGGTAGAGGCAGGGGTGGTTGCAGGACTCAAACGTTTGCAACCTTAGCTGGGACACAGATTTGTGATTCTAATATTTAACAAAGCACTTAGCAATAAACCTTCATCAATATTCAGTTCTTAGTAACAACGCAGACAAACCCTAATTACATAGCATCGCAGTATTCAACTAGATTCACATCTAATAACACTTAGCATAAAAGGAACACATCAGATCTAGCAGATTCAAGCACTAAGCATACTCACATAAGTCAGATCTAGCATCCATCCACATCATTAAGCGCAAAGCAACATCAGTTCTATCTAGCATTCATCTATATCAAAGCACTAAGCAAGTAAACACATTAACACAACGCACAAAGAAAAGCAACACAGCATGTACATGGTTCACCCCTCCCCTAGGGCTACGTCCACCAACTCTTCTTCTCTTCTATTATCTTATGTTAATCAGTTACATGCATAGAGATGCAAAACCCTACTCCGCATAGGACAGGAGATCTATGCACTTCGCAAGATCCTCCTTCCCTGAGTTAGGTTCAGCACAAAGCCTCCTCTTGATCTCTTACAGTCCCTTGCACCTAGTGTTACCAGTCTTACACAGTATGCACAGAGCACTTTACAATCCTTTGATCACATAGATCAATCACTACTATCACTTAGCACACCGGCCTAACATCACATAGATGCCCTTCTTTACATTGCCTAGAAATCTATTTATACTTTACAAAATAGGCCTAAACATGGGTAAACCTGTGGGTCAACATCCCATACCCATTACATAATCCCAACTCCCAAAAAGTGCCCTAAACAAGGTTGAGATCTCGCGATCTCTGCTTCGTCTTGCGCTCCACCTTCGACAGCCCGCCGAAGTCCCAAAAGTAGGTCAATCATGACCAAGTGTCCTCAAAACTTGGTCAAGGGCCAATAGGTCCCCAACACTCACCTGTGACTCATCCCGAGTCACTTTGATCTGACTAGTTCTGCTTTGAAATCCTTGAGCTTGACTCGAACTACTTCGACTTGTTTTTGGGCCACGGCCTCTTGTTCAGTGAACTCTTGGATGACTGCCTCGTTCACAGGTTCTTCTAGGTGTTGTTCTGTTGTAGTAACAACTTGCTCCATCTCTGCTCCTCGATCTTCGATCTCTGTGAACAATTGGTAAGCCTCATCATGTACAGGTTGGAGTCTCTGCATTGCTTCCATAAATCTGCTCTGAATGGCGTGAACCTGTTGTTGGTCAGTGCGTTTCTCCTAGGATCTCTTCATTCGTTCTACAGGCNTTTCTCCTAGGATCTCTTCATTCGTTCTACAGCTGACAGGGGCTTCAACTGTGCCTGTATTGTTTCTGCTTGCTTCTTCACCTCCTAGAGTTGGGACTCCAGTGCCTTCAATTTTGCATTATCAACGAGTTGCTCAGAATTCTAGGCACTGCGATCACTAAGTTGCTTGCATTCCATGGCAAGAGACTTTATTCTCTCTACTGTGCTTTGGGAAGTTGCTTCTCTTTGATCTCTTACATCTTTTGGAGTGTTGGGCACTATGCGGAGCTCTAAATCTGTTACTCTTTGTTGTAGATGTTGGATGGCTTCCGCGACCTGTTCGACTTGCTGCGTGACTCAGTCTTCTTCTTGTGGCTCTAAGCCTATCATAGAGTGAAGTGCTCTGTTGACTACTTCTTTTAGCTCAAGTTTCCTTGTGAGCAACTGTTCCTTTTCTTGCTGCAATTGTGCTTCCTCTTCATCAAAATTTTTTTGGATGGCAATCTTCTCCTGCTCTGCAACTCAACATTATTCTTCAAGTACTCCTTGTACTTGCTTCAAAGCCTAGGTGGCTTGTTTGGTTTCCTCTTGTGCTCGACGAAGATGAGCTTCAGTTGCATCTACAAGTCGGTAGAGTTGAGTTGGCTCATCCCCCAACTCTTGTTCTCCCGATGGTAGGGGTGTAGTGGAGACTGCATGACTAGACTGAAGATCTTGTTGTACCCCACGAAGTTTGACTTCAATCCTACCATACCTTTTCTCCTGCTTAGCTTCTTGCTTCTCTGCGATCTCTAGTGAAGCGTCATTTAAGGATGCTATGATGAAGTCGAAGTCGTCAAGAGTAAGTGTAGTCTGCATCTTGGTCACAATGGCTCTTGATTTCTTCCAGGAAGAAGGTTTATAAAGGATTCAGACCATCAAAGGTGGGTAAGTTACTTACTATTGTGTCAATCCAATGAACTTCTCTGGTTAATATAGCACATCTCCTTGTAGATACTTCATACATTTTGGTCTTCCAGTTCTCCAGTGCTTCTTCTAAATCTGATGAACATGCGTTGTCACTTCGTCAGCTTAGGTTTCCATCGGCTGTAGGATTAATGTAATCATGTTGTCTGGTTGTTAGTTTGTATATTTTTTCCAGCTCATATGTGTTGTCTTCCTCTCTGATGGGCTCTCTGTATCGTTGACCTTCATATGGATCTAAAGGCACAATGACCCTAAGGCCATCTCTTTCAAAAGTCATTCGTCTTTTCTTTAAATCAACCACAGTGGAATTATTGAAAGCCCAATCAATTCCTAACAGCGCAGGGTAAGGACATTTATCATCAATTACCTCAAAATATGCAAACATCCTTACTCCTTCGATGTCCACAGGGACATGTTCCAGTCTATCAAAGGGGCTTACAGCTTGTTGATTAGCCATCCTAAGCCTGATAGGGGAATAGATCAACTTAGGTTTTCCCATTAGTGCCCTAGTCTGCTTCGTCGTGACATTGACCTCCGACAACGCGGTTCTCAGCACAAATAGAAGGATGCAAAGTCCGGTATACAGGTCGAAGTTGTCTGAAGGACCATGTGCGAAGTTGTGAGGAAGCCTGGAGAAACATTCCTCAAGAATAGTGGGTGCACAAATTCATTAACACGTTGGACACAACACCTATCAACTAGTACCTTCAAGCAGAGATGCACCTCATCACTACATATTGGGAAAGTATGACTCGGAATTTTGTAACTACCTTCTTATTTGAAAGTCAATTTCCTTCAGTAGATCAAGCATTACAGATTGTAAGAGAGAAAATATTTGAGGAGGCCTCTAGCCTCACTTTAGCACAAGAAGAGGACGAGTGGTCTGCACCCCTCCAGAAACTGCAAGACTATTACAACATCAATGTTGATGAAGACGATGATCCGAGGAAGGTGAACATCACAAAAATGGAGGGACAAAGAGATGTGGAAGGACCAGGAGTTGAGCTACCATTTATTGGACAGCCAATCAAGATTAAGAAAGTCAATATTGGAACAGAGCATACACCGAAGCTTGCAAATGTTGGAGATTATTGAGATGCTGCTACTATTGAGAAGATAACAGAGTTATTGTATGAATATCAAGCATATCAGCAGGTTCAGAAGGAAAGAGAGAAAGCCTACCATGACCGACACATCAAGAAGAAGGCATTCAAGCAAGGTGATCTAGTATTGGTATATGATAGTAAGTTCATAAAGCATCCTGGGAAGTTTAGAACGCATTGGCTTGGGACATATGCGGTCACCTATGTCATAGAAGGAGGAGCTACACAATTGAAGACCTTGAATGGAGAATGGAAGGAAGGATTAGTGAACGGGAGCCGGTTGAAATTGTATTGTGACAACCAGTTGCCTCGCAACTCTAAGTAAAAGCATAAAGAGAAGAGTCTAGGTACCAGGTGCAGTTGAAACTGGGTACCAGACACAGAAAAGACAGTTTTCACAAGGAAGGAGAGGAGGCATAGAGCAGAAAGTAAAGGTTGCACTGTGCAGTCTACAGTCGAACTAAAATAGCAGGATCAGATCTGAAGTGCCTCAGGACGAGTCACAGGTGAGTGTTGGGGTCTATTGGCCCTTGGTTATGGAAGCAAGCAAAGATTAAGGCAGAAAAGGTGAAATGAGAATTGCGCAGAAGACACAGTGACTGTTATTAGATCGAAGTGAGCAAAAGAGCAGAAAAGACAGAGTGAAGTAAAAGGAAGCAAATCGTTGGATGAGAAGATCGAGGATGACAGATCAGTAAGGAAGATGGATCGTGGACAACTCAGCAAGTGGAAAAAGCCACCGCTGGATGCTTTGGAGGACCACGTGAAAAGGAAGGAAAGACAAGTTGGCGAAGCCCTGAAAACGTAGATCAAGTCGACCAAGGGTTTCAGACACCTAGGGTTTTTGTATCTAGGGTTTTGACACCTAGGTTTCGGCCTAAGGTTGTCGGTGAGTGATTGTAATGTATAAATAAGAACCTAGATGAGAGAAGAGGGTTCGTTCGAGTTCGAGTTCTAGTGTTGTTATTGGCATGAGTGATTATTGTGTGAGAGAGAGAAGTGTTAAGTGTAAGAGTTGTCTGGTATTGTAAGATCTTCAGTTGGGTGCAGAGATCAAGTCCTGCAACTGGGTGTGCAGGAAGGGGAGAGATAGAGAGGAGAAGAAAGAAGATCTGCTAGCTAAGAGCGTAGACAAGAACTGTACGCTTCACCTTAATATATTATAAAGAATAGTTCTGTGGATGTAGCCCTAGAGAGAGGGTGAACCACGTATATCTTATGGTGTGTGTGTGATTGATGCTATGTTATTTTCCCTTTGATATATTGTTATTGCATTACTGTGTTAGATATGATAGATAGTTGTGTGAAGTAGAGATAAGTTGGTAAGTGATATATAAATGATGTGTTGTTTTGGTAGTCGATCCACTTGATATTCCCCTTGGTTTTAGACATCTATGTCCTGCAAACCCCTCATAGTTTCTTTGGGTGAGACTGCATCTACCTCGTAGGTGTTGCCGAAAGGGCCAGTAGCTAGGGCCTGTTGGTGCTCTCTTGGAGTTGAACCCTGGGTCTGACCCTGTGCCAACAATGATTCGAGTTACCACTAGTCCATTTGACCTTTCATACTGTCTTTCTTTAAAATACTTTCCTATTGGTTATAATAAAAGTGACTGATATATCAGACCCCATTTTAATCACCAACCAATTAGGAGATATATTGATTGAAATTTCTTCTTTTCTTCTCTTATTATTTTATTTAATTATTTTGATGATGATTGAAATAAAAACCCTAAAATTTGAAGAATGGATGTGACAAGTCCCTGGCAATTTCCTAGAATCCAAATCCAATTTTCTTATTTAGTGTGTTTTAACATGGAAGGAAAATCAATTCCTGGAAATGACAAGAAACGCTTTGAGCAATTTCCTCCATCATAGACTTACTAATAATCTCACCACCAATAACACATTTCATGTTGATTACACATGACACGTGTGCAGGTTCCCTATTAAAGTATCTTTCATCTAACAAACAATTTCTTGGTTGCTTGGGACAAAACATTTTCTTCTTATTTTCAAGTTACTATGTATAACAATTGGTATGGATTGACATAAAAGAAATATTGCAATTTTTAAAAAGAATTTGGTTGCATACTAAAGTTTCTTTAGTCTAAAAAGATGATTCCTTGGTTGCTTGAGATAAAACATTTTCTTCTTGTTTTCAAGATATTATGGAGAACAATATTATAGAGAATAGTTGGTATGGATGGACATAAAGGAATTATTTCATATTTTCAAAAATATTTGGATGTGTAGTGAAGTCTCTTTCGTCTAAAAAGATGTTTCCTTAGTCACTTGGGACAAATCATTTTCTTCTTGTTTTCAAGATATTATAGAGAATGGTTGGCATGGATGGAATTAAAGGAATTGCATATTTTTAAAAGAATTTGGATGTGTAGTGAAGTCTATTTCATGTAAGAAGATGATTCCATGGTTGCTTATGACAAAAAAAAATCTTCTTGTTTTCAAGATATTTTTGAGATTAATGTTATGGAGCAAAATTGGCATGGATGGACATAAATGAATTATTGTAGCAATTCAAAAGTATTTTGATGCATAATGAAATCTCATTCATCTAAAAAAATGATTCCTTGATTGCTTAAAACAAAACATTTTCTTCTTGTTTTCAACATATTGTGGAAAACATTTGGTATGGATGGACACAAATGAATTATTGTAGAATTTCAAAAGTCTTTAGATGCATAGTGACTCTCTTTCATCTAAAAAGATGATTCCTTCGTTGATTGGGACAAAACATTTTTTTTCTTATTTTCCAGATATCATGGAGAACGATATTATGGAAAACAATTGGTATGAATGGACATAAAGGCATTATTGCATCATTTTGAAAGTGTTTGAATGTGTAATAAAGTCTCTTTTGTTAAAAAAAAAAAATTGATTCCTTATTTGTTTTGGAAAAACGTTTTCTTCTTATCTTCAAGATATTATGAAAAACAATATTATGGAGGATAGTTGGCATGGGTGGATATAAAGAAATTATTTCAACTTGTCAAAAGATGGACCCTACAATACACTTATAATAATTTATCACATTAGACTAAAAGTTATGCCTAGAATTTATTTTATAATTAAAGAAATTATTGACTTTTATTTTGAAGATCATTTATTTTACCATGGTGGAGAGATATAATGTGATTAATCTCTTCCTTAAAATTTAATTTTCCTGAGGCAAGTTAAGATTGAATGTGAGTTTGTAAGAGATAATTTATAGTGTCATCCTTATTAATGGAGTGATGTAAAGTAACTAATTTCTTTCATTGAAGAAAATTAACATTGAATTTGAGTTTGTACAATTACTTAGTACTTACAATGGAAAAAATACTAACAACAATAGGTACTTTAACAAAGAAAATTAATCGCAATCTCTCATGATAAGATAAAGGGTTTTCTAGCTCCAGTAGTTAGTTCAATCATTCGAACCATCTACCTAAGGCATGTTGTCGATGGTGAGACCACAAATCACATATATTCATGGGAACATGGGGGATTTTGTAAGCTTATCCTTGTTAAAAACATATTGAAGTTTTACAATATTAATAAAAAATTGTTTATATTTACACCATAAGGCATTCTATTGTGAGGAAACATGAGTATATGAGAGTTGGAAGGATATCCACCATACATCCCTCAAGATCTCATATGTCCATCTACCTTACATCATAGTCTTTCCTGGATAATATTCCTCGCATTGGATTTCTAAATTCGTTACTCATCTTTCTAGTGTTTGTTGTCCATTTGTCACATGTGTATCCAATCTCGGCCACACGAGGCTCTTTTCATTTGACAAGTGCATCTTAGTTTGCAACTACCCATCCCCAATTTAATCCTCTTATTGTGCCTTGGCTTCTAACAAGTTTGATCCAAAGATATTTCACCTACAATTTTCTTATTTTATTTAGCCTCTGGAATTTGTATTGATTGTGATCACTCATCATGTTTTTCATAAGCTCATGGATCATGTTTATTCGTTGAATATTTAATGTCAAAATAAAATATATTCATCCACTCGTCTTCATCAAATCCTAGTAAAAGACACTACAACTAATAGAGTACCTTTCCGCCAAGGGAAAATTGCTCAAAATGACAATTTATTAAAGATTTTTTTGGACACCTGTTGTGCTACTTATATGTCTAATATAATGCACTCATTAATTATCAATCCGGGATTCGTAATCAACAGAGTTACAAGACACCAGTAAGAAAGGTAATTTATAATGTCACGGGTATAGAATCAAACTAGATTATGTATGCTAGAAACAAATCAAAATAGCAAACTACAATGCACTTTGGTCGTCTTTCACAGAGAGGCTATCTATTCCATTATGGCACATGCAAGTATGAGATGGAATTGGTTTGATAGATCAACTCTGATGTCTGACCCAGAAAACTAACTATGCAATCCACACTTTCTGAAAGGAAATCACACATAAATCAGCATAGCATGGGTAGTTCAATAGTCAATATGTTGGTTCTGCTGTGGTTCACAATGAACTTCACTAGTTCTTATCCAAGTAGTTTTGACTATTGCTGCCAACATCTATGATCATTCAAGGAAATCAAATTCATGAGAACAGAAACAGAGCATATGCAAAACAGAGCAATTAAAGATCTCTAAACAATTATAGAATGGAAATCTTAATCTAAGTTGTACTGCTATCATCTAACAGAGTTAAAGATTTAGCTACTTCAATGTTTATACTACTGAAAACAAATACTAATGCTAATCTACAAAGAGGCTGACCTTTGTTGGGCAGTGGGCCCTTGCCGCTTCAACAGGTCATCTACTGAAGTCTATAGGAAGCTTGCTTTTAACGCACACATTACTCTCACTCACACTTCAAAACATAAAATCAAAACTCTCTTTAACAATTCAACTCATTCTTAATCATAGATAATCAGAATATGGAGATAAAATAACATTCCATTAATCTTCACTCAGGATATGTTCTGTACTATCATACACTGCTTACATATTGATGATATGCTAACTCTCCTACTCTTCTACCATCCTTGCCACGGCTATTTAATAGTATGAATCGTGAAACACAAGGAGTCGAAGTGATTTGCAAATCAATCAGTTGTTAAGTTTAATCATTCGGTTACATCTTCAGCTTCATCCTCATGACATGAAGTGCATGAGGATGAGGCAATCAACAAACTATCATTATCATAGCAAATAGATGTCCACCAATTGGCTTAGGCGAGATCTGGCACTTAACTTAGTGCATTAGGCTCTTCCATATTAGTACCGGATCATAACAGGTAGATGGTATCGGATCATGACAGTGCGTAAAAGGTGGTACCGGATCATGACAGAGCGTGGTCATTGGTACCAGATCATAACAGTGCATGTTGTTGGTACCGGATCATAACAGAGCATGTTCGTTGGTACCGGATCACAACAGGTAAGATTTAGTACCGGACGCGTTTGGTATCGGATCAGAGAACAATAGTCTTGGTGCGCAAGTACCGGATCATGACAGAGCTGGTATAGGAACGCTATACATCTAGAGGTGAAAGATTCACATATGACAAATCGAGCATTAGTACATGAAATATTCAATTTCTTAACTCAATAAACCACAAAATGCATGAATTAACCATACTTTACCTTATGACCTTATTACTGGCAATTGGTAGCATTCTTGTCATTCACTCAAGCTTTAGGTAGGCCCAGAAAGGTATAGGTGAAGAGTAAAATAGGGTAATGAGAATGTCAATTTCAGGTCTCAACATTCCCCCATGCCAAAATCATTGCATGTCCTCATGCAACTGAAAACAAAACCCAAAAAATTTCAAAACTTGAGACTGTGTTCTTTACTTTGTTGGATCAATGATATCGATGGCTGAAGCCTCTTCTCTTAGCTCCCTTTTAATGACCCTAACGTATTGTAGGAGTCGTAATACCTTCTTGAGCTTGTTAGAGGTCTCTTCATGGTCATCTTGAATTTGTTGGCTGGTTTCTTTCAACTACTCATTTTCCTTTTTGATATATCTATCCAAGAGTTGATATTCCTTTACTTCCTATTGAAGTTCCTGATTTTGTTTTTGTAATTTCCCAATCCTTTTCTTCATTTGTTCTTTTGTCAAGTTCTTTTTTGATTCTACCATTGTTGGTTGGGTGCACTCCCTTTCCTCGACTTCCTCCCTCATCCCAAATAAAGTAATAGTGGCTTTCTCTTCGGTCAGACTAGGGATGTCATCTTGAATTGGTAAATCCTTAGAAAGGGAGGTAAGGTCGATTGGATCTTCCTGTGTATGAGGACTGACTATTGTTTTTCCCTTCTTTGCCATGCTCCTTGTAGTTCTTTTACAAGGAGGTACCGGATCAGGGATGCTCACAGGCTTCCTTTTCTTCTTCTCTAATTGTGAAATGGTGATAGGGGGTTGTGTCATAGACTGTTTACTTTAGTTTATGAGCTATGCTTCCTTTTCTTCATCATTTTCTGATGGTCCTCTTTCTCAACTGCCACCATTGAAGTCTCCTCTACTACTTTGTTTTTACCTTTTGATTCAGAGCTTTTAGAAGTCTTGTTGAGTGTGGAAGAGGACCCTGCCTTTTCATGTTGGCTCACTGCCCTAGATGATGGTGGAGTTGTTTTATCCTTCCTGCTCTTTTTCTCTTGTGGTTCTTTACTTTTCTTTGGACCATGCTGGGTTTCCTCCACAGATTTGTTTTTTGTGGGAAGGTGTTGTGTGATAAGGGTTTTCCAACTAATCCTTTGTTTCCTAAGCTCATGCAAAACTAGCATTTAATGAGACCTTGATGGTAGATGATAATCTTTTCTATTTTGGAGATGGATTTAACACCTCTTACCATTTTATTCAAACTCATCCATAGAAAATATGGAAAATCAATTTCTGAGCCTCCTTCAAAATGCAATAGGAGCCTAAGGTGATAAATGAAAGTCATGGCATACCTGCCTTCATAGGTGACAAATCGTTGAAGACTGGTAATCATTGGATGGTATTCTTCTTTGAAGTAGTTTCTAGGGATCCCCTTCTTCCAGTCAGGGTGTTGATGATCTACCTTCAAGAATTGCTCGCACATTTCTTTGTCAATTCCTACACCTTTGAAGTATTTAGCTCCTCTGTTAGGCAGTCTTGTAACCTCCCTTACGGTTGCTTCATTAATTATCAGTTGTAGATTTCCTATACATGCCATCTCTCCATCATAACCTTGTATAAATTCCTGAGATATTTTCTCGTTCCAGCCTGTAAATTTTTCTAGAAAAGGTATCCACCCCAATCTAGCATATTTTTCTTGACATAATTGGTATTGTTACCCATGATTTTGGTCATCATGATGGTGTATTAATGATGGTGTACTCAGGCTCTTCATAAGAACTTTATCCTGAGAAAAGTTACTTTCATCTCTTCCCAGAAGACTCACTTTTGAAGAGGGTTCGCAGGATGCTAATATATTAGGGTGCGAGAATGACCCATTCTCGCAGGTTTCCTTAAGCCAGGGTGCAAACTTCTCGCACTGTGCTGAATAGCTAGGGTGTGAACTCATCCTAAAGCATGGAAAAAGATGAATTCTCGATGATTCTAGAAGGGAATCTTCTAGAAGAATGGGTTGGCATTCAAATGGTTATCCTTGTACTGGATTCCCTGATATTTTGGGATCATTCTTATCCAAGTAACTATCTCATTCTCTCCTATATATTGAGGTAATTCTCATGGAAAAGGTTAAGCAAGATTCATTGGAGATTTGGTGAAAAAATTGTGTGAAGGAATTAGCTTGAACAGCAGCTTGGAGACTCTAGCAAGTCTATCAAGAGGATTTGATCTTCTTCATGCAAGGATTGAGCAAGTGTGTGTGTTGGAGCCAAGAGCCATCGAAAGGAAGCTTGCAACATCAAGGCTATCAAGTTGTAATCTTTACTTTCAATTAATATGATACAGTGGCATGTCCCTTTCCCATAAAGCTATTCTCACTTTATTGTGTAATTCCTTGATCATACACATAAGTTGATAGTTGAATATATTGTGCTATCTTCACTTTGGTTGGTTTGTGTTGTCTTGGTCTTGACCTCACGAGAGCACCGGAGCGAAGCAGGAACAACAGATACCCTAGGAAGCGATACTAAGGTATGTTACTTGTTCCTTCCTACTAGTTAATTCAATGGTCAAAACTTAGGGAAAGAGTCGTGTCTTGTCTTGTTTTGTTCTAGATCCAGGTGAATCTAGGGAGATATGTTCGTGTCCACACCTACCGATTAGTCCGATAACAAAATTGACGACTCCACTGGGGATTATTACCCATTTTCTTTGTGGTTTTTGGTATTTTCCTTGGCCATTTGTTCTTGTCTTACCTTTCTCCATTCATATCAATCTCTGAGTCTTTAGGATACCCTGATAGACCCTTTGGGTTCAGAGGCCTCCTCAAATTTTGTGTCTTTTTTCAAAAATTTGACAAGTTTCAGACATTCTCGCACTGCACTTCACAGTAGCCTGTGAGAATATATAGGGTTTTCACACTGCTTTTAGGTCCAGTGCGAGGTTCTCGCACTCTGCTCAAGAGTCACCTGCGAGAATCACTAATTCTCGCACTGTGTAATATTGCCAGCCTGCGAACTCATTTTTTCAAAATTTTGGATTGGAGTGTTTGCATCTTGAATTGCCCAGATCAGTTTAGATGCTTAAAAAGAGTCTCTTGGACCATTGATTGATGTTCTTCTTGTCTTTTTTTTCATGCACGAATAGTCTTAGGATTTCAAAGGCTCTTCCTGTCACTTGTTCTTGACTTTCATTTCTTGACTTTTCTTGGAAAAGCTATACTCTCTGATTTTGGAATCTGAGTGTGTTTGATTGGTTAAGGACCGGCGATCGGTTGAAAGTTGAGTTTCTTGGTCTTTATCATTTGCTTATTGTTTGAAAGATCACTTTTCTTATGCAATTGAAAAGACTAGATTGGTTTGCTTGTTATTTTTGTTTTCATTGAAAGAGTGGATTGGGTTTTAATCATTGCTTGTTCATTGGTTTTTGATTTTATGTACTCTCACTATCATGGTGTGGGTCCTTTTTGAAAAGTGAACAAATGTTTTTCTTTCAAAAATCATTTTCGTTTTCGAAAACATTGAAAATCAATTGTTGAGATTATTGAAAAAGAAGCAATAGAGAATTGTTATTGATATGTGATTTGTTGCATTTGCATTTTAAAGGAAATTTTGCATTGCAGTTCAAGGTTGATCTGGAAAAATTTCTCTTTCCCTCCCATACATAGGATTCATTGAACGAAAAGTGATATATTTCATTCTCATCCATGCATCGTTGGGTCAGAGTCTAATACAACATCAGTTTCATCTCTGTTTCCTTTGAGTAAACAACAACTCTTAAAAATACTGTGCAATTGTAAAATTTACTTAGTAACTCTTTTCTAGGGCTTTATTACACCAACATTTAGCTAAGCTAGCGCTTTGGAGTAGGCAGAGAGATACACTCTTCAAAGCACAAAACACATAATAGCATCTTGTGTTAGGGAGTGTTAAATTCCATTTGCAACATCTTGTCCTGGGAAGCCCTTCTCACACAAGGGTTAAACACGAGGTCGCATTGATATTGGCAGATTTACTCACCCTGCTTTGTTGATATCAGTGTAGAGATTGCATGTATTATGGGGATCACTCGGAGGTATACCCACAATGATGAGTGGAATCCTTTTGAGTTGATTTTGGGCTAGATACCCTACCCTTGCGTGTGGATCAGACTGACGATTGTCCCCCCAGGATTTATTGTTGTTGGTGGTGACCTTAGTGGCCTATCTTTCTAGGTTCTTACACGAGGTGACTGTGAAGGGGAAAGTCTTTACGATACCTGGAATTGACGTTGACCAAACTCACTCGGGCTCCTTGGAGGGTATACCCACGATTATGTGTGGGAGCTTGCACCAGGGTGTAAGTCCGTTAAGCAGGTCGTCAGCATAACTTTTCCACCCTAGCCCAGCCCCTTCTCGTCTCATTGTTGCGACATTGGATATTATCACCAACTAGTGGCTTCAGAATTAGAAGGTCTTGTTTGCTTGGTGATTGCTTCCTAGATTTTGTTTACTAGCGCGTGTTGTTTGTTTATCGAAGTTGACCCTAAGATTTTCTTCGTGAAGTTTGTCACTCGTTTACAATAGCTCCTCCACGTCGTTCACGTAGAATGCAGGGTTTATCTCTAGAGCATCTGGAAGGTTCTCAACCCTTGCCTACAACTACACCTGAGGGCTCTCCTCGGCAAAGTGAAGTCACAGTCATCACCACACCACAAGTGGAATGAACTGACTCTCTAGAAAATTTTCGAATTACAAATACTCAAGAGGAATTTCGACTTCACCATGATTCTGAGCGACAGTTTATGCGACTGAACTCTTCCGGAGACTTAGTTGTTACGTCTTCTGGATCACCAGTTGAACCCTTTCTAGGCATAGAAGGCCAAGATCTTTTTTGGTCTACAGGTGTTTTCCAATGGGACCTTTTTGGTCCAGGTTCACCTGTGATTTCCGAAATCAACCCACCTATGATCTCCAAAATCTCTAGCCTAGAGACAATACCGTTGACCACTGCCTATCACTTTACCGTCCCTAATGAAATGGCCCATCTTACAGATACTACGAGTGTTCCAACCGGGTTTACTGTTGTTAGTCTTGCTCCCATCAACACACCGTGAATGCCCAACATCACTCTGACACTCCCACCTGGATACTGTGCGTTGAATGCTTCCATTCCTACTCCTGCGCAAACTCCATCCGGCTCTCCTAGTGGTCCTTCTTCTTTTGGGCACTCTCTTACCGGTTTTATTCCAACACTCCTTCAATTTCCTTTTGGAGGACCTTCTTCGTCTTCTACTAGCAATCTTAATCCTAGTGGCACTATTCCGTCATTCACTCCAAATTACCAGTTTCTGGTTGGTGGACAATTTCACCAAGGTGGTATGACTCAACCCCCTCTCAGCGGGCAAATTCCTTTTGGAACACATGTCCCAATTGGAACACAACCCCCAATTGGAACATTGCCCCCAATTGGAACACCATCTTTGATGGGAGGACCAACCCCACCTTATGGGCAAAACATACCTCCCTCCTTGGCCCAGTATTGGAATCAGTTGATACAACATCCTCCTCAATCGACTGGGGGGTAGCAGTTTCCAACTGCGTCCGTAATACCTCCTAGTATGGGCCAACCATATCCAGGTTCGTTCAATCCCATTTGGGGGGTGAATTCTCAAACTCAAGCCCCTGTTCCATTGTATAATCCTATGAGCTACTATCCTCTCCAACCACCACCAAATCTGCCTGGGTATTCACATTATATGCAGACTACTTATGGTCCTACCGGTTTGCCGACAGGGCTTCCTCCCCAAAGCCACCAGTACTCGCAGGTGAATCGGCAGTTACCCTTTCTCGCCACTTTGGATCTTCCGTATTTGTCAAGGATTTTAAATGATCCTATTCGTCACTCTCCCCAATGGCCTGCTATACCAGCCAAGCTTCCATCGGACATTCCTAAATTCGACGGCAAAGTGGGAGAGGACCCAAACAATCACGTTATGAATTTTGACCTATGGTGCTCATCCAACTCGTTGATGGATGACTCTATTCGTTTACGTCTTTTTCAACGAACCCTCACAGGTTCTGCTGCGAAGTGGTATATCGAATTGCCACAAGGTTTCTTCTTTGACTTCAACACCCTAGCCATGGCTCTCCTCACACACTACCAGTTACTGATTCATTATGACACAGGGACCGAGATTTTGACTTCCTTCAAATAGAACAAAGCCACTCATATATCCGATCACACCCATGAGTGGCGAAGGGGACGACGTCTCATTAAACTTGAGCTCCCTGATCAGTTGCTGGCAGAGTGATTCACAAAATCATTTGTGAACGACATCGGTAAGGACATTGCCATGGGTGGCGTAGTCACGGAAGAGTAGGCTATAAGTTGTGCTCAATATCTTGACCTCGTTTATTCACAAACGGGAACCCTTTACGATTTACTACCTGACTTACCTCGTCCTTCTACTTCCAGCACTTCAACTACTCCAGCTGCCTCGCATGCAGCTGACGGTGTGGTTGGTATTGTCCAAGCCCAACCACATTCTGTTTCAAGCACAAACCCTAAATCTAGTTCTTCTAATGTTCAAAATGCTCTGTCTCCTGTCCCTCCCACCGGAAAGACTTCTGAGGTAAATGCAGTTCAATCTACCCCTGCCGGTAAAAACAAATCTAAAAAGGGAAGGGGTAAGAATAAGGAGGGAAAAAACACTCCTCAAGCAGAGCAAACCAAAACTACCCCTGTTGATGATCGGGATAAGTGCAAACCACGATACCCTTGTCTTATTTGTGGTGATGATCACTACACGAAGGATTGTCCACGACGTTCCGAGGAAACTAAGTTCCTTCAAGGAGCTCCAAAACCACCTGCACTGGCCATTTTGTCCTAACCCTTCCCGTCTCAATAATAGGCTCAGTTGGTCATCCATGACCAACCCTCATCTTCTACTACCTCCTATGTTTTGATGTGTACTGGCGATTCTAAGTCGAGCGACGTTGCACTCACCACTCGAGCCAAAGAGTATTCTTCCTCTAAGGAGAAGGTTGATGATTTACCCCCTTCCTTGGTACAACCCTCTCCCACGACTCCACCTACCAACGGTCCTCTTCATCTCGAACGACNCCACCTACCAACGGTCCTCTTCATCTCGAACGACTGAGCCTCGACACAGTTATACGACCCCCCCCAAAAGGTGTCGTTCGAAAATCGGCTTTCAATCCTCACGCTCGTGCTGCCCAGAACTAGAGCATTGTTGAAGATCTGGCTCAAGCACCTTCTGCAATGTCAGCCCTTGAAGTCCTTCAGACTTGTCCCGCACAACGAAAGGCACTGTTGAAAGCTATCGGTGGAATCGATCTGACAGATACGAATTTAATAATATTTGACTTGGAAGATCACATTCCAAGGTTACCCCCTCAACTCGCGTTCCAGATCCAAGTGGTTGTCTCTGACAAAAACATTTTCTGAACTGTTATCGATGAGGGTGCCTCGACATGTGTTATGTCTCTCGCTTGCTGGAAAGCCATTGGCTCTCCTTCTTTGAATGAATCCCAGAACACTCTTAAAGCCTTCAACGGCTCTAGTTTTAAGCCCTACGGTGTCCTTCCTTCGTTGCCCATCACGTTAGAAGGAAAAATGGTCCAAGTTGAAGTGGAAGTCTGTGACGCTCCCCTTGATTACAATCTTTTGCTTGGCCGCAGCTGGATCGATTCCATGCGCGCAGTTGTGTCGACCCTTTTCCGTGTAGTATGTTTCCCCCATCAAGGAAAGGTTGTTACCGTCGACCAACTAGCCTTCTTTAATTCTAATACCCGTACTGGCAACATACCATTTATTGATAAAACCCCACCGGGTTATAAGAACGTCGGTGTAGGCCTTCTAAAAGACTCTTCGTTAATAGGTACTTTCCCAATTCCACCGCCCGATGTTCCACACTCGTCTGTTGCTTCCATCAACATGATCTCTGCCTCGCCTCACGAACTTCTTGCGTCTCACAACCCCTGGATAGTACCTGACCCTGGAGCTCATCTTTGTTTCGACGACACCATGCCGTTAAGCCCAATTGAATCCGCTTATCAGGCCATTCAATCGGCAACACCTTCTACCCCCTCTCTTGGTGAGTTGTCTCCAGATCCTTTTCGTGTCATTTTTCCTACAAATGAGATGATCATGTCTGTCATGGAAGACACCCCTTGGGACGATGGGCATCATCGTTCCATCCTCTTTCTGGAGCAACATACCATTGAGAACTACCAATGGATCTCGACTCCGTCGACCGTTGTCGTCATCTCCACCATTCCCGAGTCTGCACACGATGTGTTTTCCGAAGGGAACTTAAGCAATATCTCGCCCATGATTCCCCTTGACATATCCATCAAACCTGGGATTGTCGAAAATTTCCATATTGGAATTTTGTGTTCTTCTGATGAAATCGTCACCTACACATCCCTTTTCAAAGAGTTTCGTGACATCTTCACCTGGAGCTATGAAGAAATGTCGAGTATCGACCCTGAGATTGTGATACATGAGATAAAGACATACCCCGACACTAAACCCGTTCGGCAACGCCTTCGTCCAGTTCACCCACGTAAAGCGGCTGCTATCAAGCTCGAAGTCGAGAAAATTCTTAAAGGTGGATTTATTTATCTGGTGGCTCTCACAGACTGGGTTTCCAATCTTGTCCCGATTGACAAGAAACAAGGCACCATTCGTGTATGCGTTGATTATAGGGATATCAGCAAAGCTTGTCCTAAAGACAACTTTCCTACCGCCTTCGTCGATCAAATTGTTGACGATTGCACTGGAAGTGAAATCTTCTCTCTCATGGATGGTTTCTCCGGGTATAATCAAATCAACATTGTTCTTGAGGATCAACATAAGACTGCTTTTATTTGTCCTTGGGGTACTTTTTCCTATCGAAAACTTCCTTTCAGTCATTCAATGCACCGAGTCAATCACCCAACCCACCTTCGAGCCATTTTTGTTCGCTGTCGGTTCTATCGCATACGTTTGAATCCTCATAAGTGTGTTTTCTGCGTGGAATCCGGCCTTCTTCTAGGTTTTATCGTTTCACGTCAAGGGATCCGGGTGGATCCTTTAAAGGATGAGGCAATCCTTAATCTCCCTCCTCCTTCTACTCTTCGCCAGTTACAAAGTTTGCAGGGGAAAGCAAACTTTCTTCGTCGTTTTATCCCAATTTATGCCGAGATAACTCGTGGATTTACACGACTCCTCAAAAAGGATTTCGAGTTCATCTGGGATACCATTGCCAACAATGCTTTTGAAGCTTTGAAATTGTCCCTAACGCGTGCTCTGCTTCTCTTTCCCCCTGATTGCAGTCGTGATTATTTCCTCTACCTTGCTGCCATGGATTACACCATTGGTATGGTTCTCGTCCAAGAAGATGATGCTAACGACGAACATGTTATCTACTACTTGAGTCGAAGTTTAACACCTACTAAATTCAAGTATTTACATGTCGAGAAACTGGCCTTGGCTACCGTCCAAGTCGTCCAACGCTTTCGGCATTATATCCTCTCGCGCAAGACTACAATGATTTCTCATTGCAACCCTATGCAACACATTCTTACCCGTCAATTGCTAGGGGGGAAATACTCCAAATGGATTGTGATAATCCAAGAGTTTGACTTGGAATTTGAACACGCCAAGTCTAAGAATTCCTTAGTCTTTGATGAGTTGATATGCGAATTTCCCCATTCTGCAACGAAAAATGTAGCAGCTGATTTATTACCCGATGAATCTCTTTTCCTTATTAACACTGATGATCTTTGGTATGGTGATATCATTATATATCTCTAAACCCAGACTTTTCGGCCAACTTTTTCTAGTACTGAGCGATGTCGAATACGATATAAAACTCGTCAATACATTATCCTCGGGGATACTCTTTATCGTCGGGGGATTGGCTCTGTTTTTCGACGTTGTCTAACATTCGACAAAGCCGAGAAAGCTCTGAATGACTGTCATTCTGGAGCTTGTGGTGGTCATATGTCTGGGTATGCTACTGCCCGAAAGATCTTACAAGTAGGGTATTTTTGGCCTTCATTATTTAACAACTGCATAATCGCCGTTCAAAAATGCCATGCTTTCCAGACCTATAATAACAAGATATGATCACATCCTGCTCCTCTTCACCCTGTGGTTTCAGTTGGTCCCTTTGCGAAATGGGGCATCGATTTCATGACATGTCAGCCTCACTCGACCGGGGGGCATGGTTACATCATTGTAGCCATTGATTACTTTACGAAATGGGTCAAGGCGATGCCGACATTTGACAACACTAGAAAGACCGCAACATTATTCATTTTTAATCACGTCATAGCTCGTTTTGGTGTTCCCCAAGCTATCGTCACTGATCACGGTAGCCACTTTAGGAATTTTATGATGTTCGAACTGACTGAAAAGTTGGGTCTTCGCCATGATAACTCAATGCCCTATTACCCACAAGTTAACGGCAAAGTCGAAGCGATTAACAAATTTCTTATAACTATGCTCCGACGAATGATAGGGATTCATAAAACAAGTTGGCACACAATGTTGTTTTCGGCATTGTGGGCATACCAGACATCCGTCAATTCCGCTACTGGGTTTACACCTTTCCGGTTAGTCTATGGTGTGGAAGCCATTCTCCCAATTGAATGCGAGATACCCTCTTTAAAACTAGTTGTTGAACTCCTACCAAACACTTCTGCTGAGGAAGAACGTCTATTGTATCTTATGCGATTAGACG